>JAPVLO010000586.1:600000-781071 GCA_027257055.1 Cephalopachus bancanus | reverse complement strand
GATAAACATTCGTGTGCAGGTATTTTTTTGATAGATTGATTTGAGTTCTTCAGGGTATATTGCCAGTAGGGGAATTGCGGGGTCATGTGGGAGGTTAATATTTAGAGATTTTAGGAATCACCACACTGCTTTCCACAGAGGTTGCACTTGTTTACATTCCTACCAACAATGTAGAAGTGTTCTCTTTTCACCACACCCTCTCCAGCACCTGTTATCTTTTGTTATTGATAATTGCCATTCTGACTGGAGTTAGGTGGTATCTCAGTGTGGTTTTGATTTGCATCTCCCTGATGATTAGTGAGGTTGAACATTTCTTCATGTGTCTGTTGGCTGCTCGGATGTCTTCCTTTGAGAAGTGTCTGTTCATATATTTTGCCCATTTTATAATGGGGTTATTTGTTTTTTTCTTTTCAGCACGTCTCAGTTCCTTGTAGATCCAAGATGTTAAGTCTTTGTCAGACCTCTAGTTGGCAAATACTTTTTCCCAGTCTGTAGGCTGTCTCCCTGCTCTCTTGATGGTTTCTTTGGCTTTGCAGAAGCTTGTCAGCTTAATGAGGTCCCACTTATCTATCTTATCTCTTGTGGCCTATGGGTTTGGGGTTTTGTTCAGGAACTGGATGCCAGTTCCAATTTCCATGAGGGTATGTCCTTCATTTTCTAAGGTTCTTATGGTTTGAGGTTTTACATTTAGGTCACTGACCTATTTGGAGTTAATTTTTGCATATGAAGACAGATAGGGGTCCTGTTTCAATCTTCTGCATGTGGTCAGCCAGTGTTCCCAGCACCATTTACTGAATAGGTTCTCCTCTCCCCAGTGGTAGGTGGTGGAGGCTTTGTTGAAGATGAGTTGGTTGAGAAATTGAGGTTTCACTTCTGTAATCTCAATACTATTCCATTGATCTATATGCCTGTTCCTATACCAGTACCAAGCTGTTTTGATGATTATTGCTTTATAGTAAAGTTTGAAGTCTGGTAATGTGATACCGCCTGCTTTGTTTTGTTTGTTCATTTGTTTTTTTCTGAAGATTGTTCTGCTATTCTTGGTCATTTGTGTTTCCATATTAATTCCTGTGTTGTTTTTTCTAGGTCTGAGAAGAATGTTGCGGGTAATTTGATGGATATTGCATTGAATCTGTAGCTTGCCTTAGGTAAGATGGACATGTTCACACTGTTGATTCTTCCAATTCATGAGCATGGGATATTTTTCCACTTATTTGTGTCATCTTTGATTTCTTTGAGCAGAGTTTTGTGGTTTTCATCGTAAAGGTCTTTCACGTCTCTGGTTAGGAAGATGCCAAGATATTTCATTTTTTTTATGGCTATTGTGAATGGAATTGTGCTTTTTATTTGGGTTTCTCTTTGCTTATTATTGGTGTAAAGAAATGCAATGGTCTTTTGCACATTTATTTTATATCCTGAGACTTTGCCAGAGGCCTTTGCCAATGTAAGAAGGTTTTTGACAGATTCTCTTGGGTTTTCAAGGTACACAATCATGTCATCTGCAAAGAGAGATAACTTGACTTCCTCTTTTCCTGTTTGGATACCCTTGATTGTCTTCTCTTCTCTGATTGCTCTAGCCAGGAATTCCAATACTGTATTGAACAGGAGGGGTGAGAGTGGGCATCCTTGTCTTGTTCCAGTTTTCAGGGGAAATGGTTCCAATTTTTGTCCGTTTAGGAGTATGCTGGCTGTGGGTTTCTCATAGATGGCTTTTGCTATTTTGAGGCATGTTCCCCGTATGCCTAGATGTTCGAGGGTTTTTATCAAGAAGGGATGCTGGATTTTCTCGAAAGCTTTTTCTGCATCTAATGATATAATTATGTGGCTTTTGTTTTGACATCTGTTGATGTATTTAATTACATTTATGGTTTTACGAATGTTGAACCAGCCTTGCATCCCAGGGATGAAGCCTACTTGGTCATGATGGATGATTTTTGAGATGTGTTGTTGAATCTGGTTTGCTGGGATCTTGTTGAAAATTTTAGCATCTATATTCATCAAAGATATTGGCCTGTAGTTCTCTTTCTTTGTTGGGTCTTTACCTGGCTTGGGTATCAATGTGATGTTAGCTTCATAAAATCATTTGGGGAGAATTCCATCTTTCTCAGTCGCCTGGAATACCTTCAGTAGGATTGGTATCAGTTCCTCCTTACATGTCTTATAGAATTCTGCTGGAAAGCCATCTGTACCCGAGCTTTTTTTTGTAGGTAGTTTTTTTTATTACGTACTCAATTTCCTTGATTGTTATTGGTCTATTTAGGGTCTCAATTTCTTCTTGTTGTAACCTAGGCAGGTTTGTGATTTAGAAATTTCTCCATTTCCTTAAGGTTTTCAAGTTTGTTTCCATACAGTTGTACATAGTTGTCTCTAATGATCTTTTGCATTTCTTCAGGATCAGATGTGACTTCCTCTTTTGTGTTTCTGATTGTGTTTATTTGGGCTTTTGCTCTCTTTTTCTTGGTCATTCTAGCTAGGGGACCATCAATCTTGTTTATCCTTTCGAAGAACCAGCTTTTTGTTTCATTGATTTTTTTGTATTATCTTTTTGTCTTCTATGTCCTGGATTTGGGCTTTTATTTTGGTGATCTGGATTCTTCTGCTGAAATTAGGGTTTTGGTGGTCTTGCTTTTCCAGCTTTCTTAGGTGACTTGTTAGGCTATTAGTTTGTGATCTTTCCATTTTTTTCATGTGTGTTTGTAAGGATATAAATTCTCCTCTTACTGCAGCTTTCATGGCGTACCAGAGATTGAAGTAAGATGTTTCTTTATTTTCATTTGTTTCCAGGTATTTTTTAATCTCTGTTTTGATATCATCATTGACCCAGGAGTTGTATAGCATCATGCTGTTTAGTGTCCATGTCTTTATGGGTTTTGGGGGGACCTTGTTGATGTTAATGTTTATATTTATTCCACTGGGGGCCACATGTTTCATTGTATATACAGCATAAGTAACATCATGAGCATTACCCTACCCAGAAAGGCATCAGTCATTTATCCTAAACATGTCTGATGCCTCTCTGGGCACATTAAGGCTCATTCAGTACAGATTTTTGGAGGTCTCCTACAAATACTGATGGAGTTGAAGATTGAAATGCTTTAAGCTGCATTATCTGATTTTACTAGACATCGCATGGTCCCCAAGACACATTCATTCTCAAGATGATTTCAGTGGTTAGAATGGTAAAAACAGAAATGCTGAGGATACTCGAGAAAATGAGAACAAGCTTTTCTCTCATCCTATTACAGAGCCCTATATAGAGCATGTAAGTTGGTACTCATTTGGGAGGAATAAAGAACAACCAGCAGTGGTGGTATTCCCTAGGCCTATATGAATAAAGAAGAGCAGGGTTCAATGTTAAGGGTGTACTGAATGTGCTAAGAAGCTTCAGGTGTATACTGTGTGTTATAGAACTGTGGTCCAACATCCAATCTACTGTGTGCAGTGCTCTACCCAGCCACTCATCAGTCATTTCTTCTGCATGTGACTGACGCCTTGCTGAGTAGAGGAAAGACACCATATGAAAGTATTTGGTGGCTTTGGACTACTAATAAAGGTGAAACTACCAGCACCTTGACTTACACTACCTGATCATAAAGTATACTAGTTGGCCACGTGGATCACATTCACTTTCAAGGTTTTTGTATGGTCCATTTATTCTAACCTCACATGTACAGGTTAAGGAAGATACATACAGCTGATGCTAACATACCTCTTAATACATGACAAATGGGAACACGCTTGTTTTCGGGTGGTCTTCCAAATCACCAGGTAAATTACAGCGGTGAGTGGATACACATAGAGGCAGGGATGCACAGTGGGGGCCAGTGGATTAGTATTTCCTATGAATCACAAGTAAATAAGGTCTAGATGAGGGGTATGGCTACTGGACTGGTGACGAAGGGGCATGCATTTCATTGGGTATGTGGCAGAAGGTCCATTTTCAGAGACATTATGAGCATTAACCTACCCTGAAAGGCATCATTCATTTATTCTAAATAAGTCTGATGCCTCTCTGGGCAGATTAAGGCTCATTCAGTACAGATTGGTGGAGGTCTTCCTATAATACTCATGGAGTTGAAGATAGAAGTGCTTGGAGCTATATTATCTTACCTTAGTAGACATTAAATGGTCACCTAGCCACAGTCATTTTCAAGAAGATTTCAGTGGTTAGGAAAGCTAGAAACAATTGCTGAAGATATATAAGGAAAAGACAAAAAGTTTTTGACTTGTGGTCCTGCCTATTACAAAGGCCTATGTAGAGCAGGTGAGTTGGTACTCATTTTGGCAAAATAAAGAAAAAGCAATGGCAGTGGTATTTCCTAGACCTCTGTGAAAAAAACAGATCAGTGTTCAAAGTAAAGAGTGTACTGAATGGGTGATAAAACCTACAGGTCATTACTCTTCGGTTTAGAGCTGTGACCTCTCATGCAAACCTACTGAGTGAAGTGCCCTACCCGGCCAGGCAGCAGTCATTTCTTCTGCATGTGATTGATGCCTCGCTGAATCGAGGAAAGCACACCATGTACAAGTATTTGGTGGCTTTGGATTAGTAATATAGGTGAAACTACAGGCACCTTGAATTGCTCTATCTGATCTTAGAGTATATTATGTGGCCATGTGTATCACATTCACTCTCAAGATTTTGTATGGTCACCATTTGTTCCAACTTCAGACGTTGGATCAGAAGATAAACCAGAAGATGCAAAGGTAATTCTTAATACATGACAAATGGGAGCATGCTTGTTTTCTGGTGGTCTTCCAAATCACAACGTAAATATGGAGCAGGTGAGTCGATACTCATAGAGAAAGTGATGCAATGTGGAGGCCAGTGGATGGCTATTTTGTATGAGTCTGAAATAAAGAGGGCCCGGATTCAAGGGTCATTGTTACTGTGCTGATGACAAAAAGGGCCATGGACTTCACTGGTTATATGGCATGAAGTCCACATTCAGAGACATTATGAGCATTAGCCTACACAGAAATGAATCAGGCATTTATCCTAAACGTGTTTGATGTCTCTCTGGGTACATTAAGGCTCGTTCAGTACAGATTGTTGGAGGTCCTCCTACAAATATAGATGGAGTTAAAGATAGAGGTACTTTTAGTCGCATGATCTGATCTTAGTAGACATTGCATGGTCACCTAGCCACAGCCATTGTCAAGATAATTTCAGTGGTTAGAAAAGGTAAAAACAGAACTGCAGAAGATACATGAGAAAATGAGAATAAGCTTTTCTTTCATGGTCTTGCCTATTATTAAGGCCTAAAGAACAAGTAAGTCAGTACTCACGTTGGAAGAATGAATATGAAGACCAGCAGTGATGGTATTCCCTAGGCATATATGAGTAAAAAAGAGCAGGGTTCTAATCGAAGTGTGTCCTGAATGAATGATGAAAGTTGCAGGTGTTTCCTGTGGGTTATAGAGTTGTGGCCCCCACATGCAGAACACTGTGTGCAGTGCTCTACCCGGCCAGGTATCAGTCATTTTTTCACCATGTTACTGATGCCTCACTGAGTAGAGGAAAGCTCACCATGTAGAAGTATTTGGCATCTTTAGACTGGTGATGACAGGGAAATTCCAGGCACCATGAATTTCTTTACCTGATCTTAGAGGAAAAAATTGGCACTTGGATCTCAGTCATTCTCAATGTGTTTTCTGTACGCCAATTCTACCTTCCTGACACAGCAGTATAAAGAATATAAAGACGGGAGGGAAACACTGTTTTTGTCAAGGTCCTCCAAATAAACCAGGTAAATAAAGAGCAAACAAGCGTATACCCAGCGACGGAGTGATGCGATTTTGAGGCCAGTGGATTTTTGTTTCTTATATCTCACCCATATGTAAGGTAAGGGTTTAGGCGTCTTGGGTACTGGGCATGTGGTAAAAGCTGCTAGGGCTTTTAATTGGTATGTGTCAGAAGACCACCTTCAGATACATTGTGTTTCATACCCTGCTCAGAATGGTTTCAGCCATTTATAGTAAACGTGTCTGATGCCTTTCTGGGTAGATTAAAGCTCACCCAGTGCATATATTGGAGGCCATCCTACCAGTGATAGAGTCGACCTTGCCGATGCCTGGGGCAGGAGTATCTGATCTTAGAGATTTCACATGTCACTTGGCCTCAGTCGTTCTCCAGGTCATTTCAGCGGTATATTCCTAAAACAATGAAACAGTAGAAGTTAAGGAAGGTCCAACCCAAGTTACTGAAGATACATGAAATATGGGAACACACTTTTCATTCTTGACCATGCCCTGTTACCCAGGTCAAGATACAGCAAGACAGTGGGTGCTTACTTGGGAAGGATACACATGAAGAACAGCAGCATGGGCATTCTCTGAAGATTTTAGTTCAAAGATAAGGGTATACTGAGCAGGTGAGGAGATCAGCCCCGTGGGTATTCCCTGAAGATCAGAGTTCAAAGATAAGGGTATACTGAGCGGGTGATGAAAGGTGCAGGTACACTAGAGTATAGAGCTGTGACTCCATGTTCAGACTACTTTGTGTAGCCCCTCTACCCAGCTAGCAATCAGTCATTTATTCTGCCTGTGTCTGATGACTCTCAGGGTAGAGGAAAGCTCACCATGGACAAGTTTTGGTGATTTTGTACCAGTAATAAGGGTTCAATTACAGGCACCTTGAGTTGCTCTACTCGGCCTTCAAAGATATTTGGTTACCACGTGCATCATGTACACTCTGAGTGTTTTCCATTGTCCATTTGTTCCACCCTCACATGTGCAGGTTGAGGAAGATAAAAAATTATAAATGCGATGATTCTTCTTAATAGGTGAGAAATGAGAACTCACTTGTTTTCTGATGGTCTTCCAAATGACCAGGTAAATATAGAGCAGGTGAGTGGACACTCATAGAGGGAGGGATGCAAGGTGGAGGTCAATGGATGGTTATTTCCTCTGAGTCACCATAAATAAGGTCCAGATCTGGAGTCTTGATATCTCGGCAGGTAATGAAAACTGCCATGGATTTCCTTGGGTATATGGCAGACGGTCCAACTTAAGAGATGTTATGAGCATTAACCTACCCAGAAAGGCATCAGTCATTTAGATGATATGTGTCTGATGTCTCTCAGTGTAGATTAAGGCTCACCCAGTAGAGATATTTGGTGGGCTCCCTAAAAATAGTGATGGAGCTGGAGATAAGTTGGCTTGAGCTGCATTGTCTGATCTTAGAAGACAATGAATGGTCACCTAGTCACAGTCATTCTCAAGATGATTTCATTGGTTTATTCTAAACACCATTAATCTTAGAAGTTAGCAAAGGTAAAAACTGAAGTGGTGAAGAGAGACGAGAAAATAAAACCAGCTTTTCTCTCGTTTTCCTGCCTGTCAGTCATGTCAATGTAGAGCAGTGGAGTCCATACTCATTTGGGAAGGATAAAAATGAAGGCCACTGGTGTATGTATTTCCTAGGGCTATATGAATAAATCAGGCTAGGGTTCAAAGTTAAGGGTGTATTGAGTGCGTGATAAAAGCTGCAGGTTGTTACACTGGGGTATAGACCTGTAGCTCCACATTCAGACCGGTTGTGTGCAGTGCTCTACCCAGCCAGGTATCAGTCATTTATTCTTCATGTGTCTGATGCTTCCCTTAGTAGAGAGCTCACCCTGTACAAATGCTTGGTAGCTTTGGACTAGTGATGGTGTCTAAATTACATGCCCCTTGAATTGCACAACCTGAACTTTAGGGGACACCAGATGACCTCTTGGATCTCAATCATTCTCAAGGTGTTTTTATATAATCCCTTTCTACCATCCTGACACCTGAATTTGAAAGAGTGTAAAGACAGTGGAGGTGAAGACATTTTTTGCAGACAAGAAATGGGAGATGCTCATTGTCCTCCAATACATCCAGGTAAATATAGAGCATGTGAGTGGATACTCAGTGAGGGAGTGATGCGTTTTGGAGTCCAGTGGATTGGTATTTCATGTGTCTCAACCCTAAATAAGGTAAGGGGTCAGCAGTCATGGGTACTGGACAGGTGGCCAAGCTGCCAGGGCTTTTAATTGGTATGCATGAGAAGCTCCACATTCAGATATGTAGTAGACAATGCACTACCCAGAAAGATATCGTTTATTTACGTTAAGTGTCTCTAATGCCACTCTGGGTATATTTAGATACATGCAGTATTAAGTAATTGGAGCTTTCCATGCTAGTGATAGAGTTGATGGTGCCAGTTCCTGGGGCTTGCTTCTCTGATTTTAGGAGTTCTTACTTGATCACTTGGCCCCCAATCATTTTCAAGATGATTTCAGTGGTTTATTCCTAAGACAATGAATTAGAAAAGGTTAAGGAAAGTAAAAGCAGAGTCCTGAAGATACACAAAATATGGGAACTAGATTTTTTCTCCCTGGATCATGCCTGTTACCCAGGTCAATATAGAGCAGGTGAGTCGATTATCATTTCGAATTAATCAAAATGGTGGCCAGCGAAGTAGGTATTCCCTAGGATTATGAATGAATAAGACTGGAGTTCCAACGTAATAGTGTATTGTATGGGAGACGAAAGTGGCATATGGTCAGTGGTTTATGGAGCAATAAATCTGCATTCAGACCTGTTTTGTGCAATGCCCAGCCCATAGAGGTGTAAGTCGTGTATACTATATGTGACTTGTGCCTCTCTGAGTAGAGGAAAGCATTTCATGTACAAGTATTTTGTGGCATTGACTAGTTATATAGGTGAATCAACAGGCACATTGAATTGTTCTACCTGATCTTGGAGTATACTAGGTGGCCATGGAGACCACATTTGCTCTCAAGGTATTTATATGGTTCATTTGCTCGAAACTCACACATACAGTTTAAGAAAGATAAAAGACAAAGGATGCAAAAATACTTCTTAATACGTGAGAAATGGATACACGCTAGTTTCCAGTGATCTTCCAAATCACCTGATAAATATAGAGCAGGTTAGTGGATACTCAGAGCAAAAGGGATGCAAAGTGGAGGCCATTGGATGGGTATTTCCTATGAATCACATATAAATAAAAATCCAGGTTCAGGGGTCATGGCTATTAGGCCCGTATTGAAAAGGGTCATGGATTTCATTGTGTATGTAGCAGAAGTAACATTATGAGCATTATCCTACCTGGAAAGGTATCAGTCATTTATCCTAAACGTGTCTGATGCCTCTCTGGGCAGATTGAGGCTCATTCAGTACAGATTGTTGGAGGTCTTCCTACAAATACTGGTGGAGTTGAAGATTGAAATGCTTTAAGCCGCATTATCTAATTTTACTAGACATCGCATGATCCCGAAGCCACATTCATTCTCAAGATGATTTCAGTGGTTAGAATGATAAAAACAGAAATGCTGAAGATACACGAGAAAATGAGAACAAGCTTTTCTCTCATCCTATTACAAAGCCCTATGTAGAGCACGTAAGTTGGTGCTCATTTTGGAGCAATAAAGAAAAACCAGCAGTGGTGGTATTCTCTAGGCCTATATGAATAAAAAGAGCAGGGTGTAAAGATAAAGGTGTACTGAATGTGTTAAGAAAGCTGCAAGTGTATACTCTGGGGTATAGAACTGTGGCCCAACATGCAGTCTTCTGTGTGCAGTGCTCTACCCAGTCAGGCATCAGTCATTTCTTCTGCAAATGACTGATTCCTTGCTGAGTAGAGGAAAGCAAACCATGTTAAAGTATTTGGTGGCTTTGGACTACTAATAAAGGTGAAACTACCTGCACCTTGACTTACACTACCTGATATTAAGGTATACTAGTTGGCCACGTGGATCACATTCACTTTCAAAGTTTTTGTATGGTCCATTTATTCCCACTTCACTTGTACAGGCTAAGGAAGATACATACAGATGATGCTAAGGTACTTCTTAATACATAACAAATGGGAACTCGCTTGTTTTCTGGTGGTCTTCCAAATCACCAAGAAAATATAGAGCAGGTGAGTGGATACTCATAGAGGAAGGCATACAATGTGGGGATCAGTGAATTTGTTTTCCTATGAATCACAAATAAATAAGGTCAAGATGAGGGGTATGGCTACTGGACCCGTGACGAAGGGGCCATGCATTTCGTTGTGTATGCCACAGAAGGTTCATGTTCAGAGATATTATCAGCATTACCCTACCCAGTTAGGCATCAGTTATTTATTCTAAATGTGTCTGATGCCACTCTGGGTAGATTAAGGCTCATTCATTACACATTGGTGGAGGATGTCCTACAAATACTGATGTGTAGAAGATAGAGGTGCTTTAGCCACATTATTTGATCTTAGTAGACATTACATGGTCACCTAGCCTCAGCCATTCTCAAGTTGATTTCAGTGGTTAGTAAAGGTGAAAACAGAACAGCTGAATATAGACGAGACAATGAGAACAAGCTTTTCTCTCATGGCCCTGCCTATTCCCAAGATGTACATAAAGCAGGAGAGCCAGTTCTCATTTTAGAAGGATAAAATGATTATCAAGGACTTTGGTATTCCCTAGGCCTATATGAATAAAAAGACCATGGTTCAAAGTTAATGGTGTACTGAATGGGTGATGAAAGCTGCAGGTGTTTACTCTAGTATATAGAGCTGTGGCCCCTCATGCAGACCTACTGTGTACAGTGCTCTACCCAGCCAGATATCAGTCATTTCTTCGGCATGTGACTGATGCCTCGCTGAGTAGAGTAAAGCTCATCATGAACATGTTTGGCAACTTTCGAATAGTGATGGCATGGAAATTCCAGGCACTGTGAATTGCTCTACCTGATCTTAGGGGATACTGGGTAGCACATGAATGTGAGTCATTCTCATGGTGTTTTCTGTACTCTGATTCTACCGACCTGACACGAGCAGTGTAAAGAAGATAAAGACATGACGGAAAGATATTTTCTAATAGATGCGAAATGGGAACACTATTTTTGTCTCACTGTCCTCCAAATTACCCAGGGAAATACAGAGCAAGTGAGTGGATACTCAGGGATGGAGTGCTGCAATTTGAAGGCCAGTGGATTGATATTTCTTGTGTCTCACCCATATAAGATAAGGGTTCAGGGGTCATGGGTACTGAGCAGGTGATGAAAGCTGGCAGGGCTTTTAATTGGTATACATCAGAAGGTCCAGGCTCACTACCCAGAAATGTATCAGACAGTTATAGTAAATGTGTCTGATTCCTCTCTGGGTGGATTAAGGCTCACCCAGTACAGATATTGGAGGCCATCCTAAGAGTGATAAGGTTGACGGTGCTGGTTCCTGGAGCAGGCATATCTGTTCTCACAAGATCTCGTGTGGTCTCTTGGACTCAGTCATTCTCAAGGAGATATCAGTGATTTATTTCTAACACAATGAATCAGTGGACGTTAAAGAAGGTTCAAATTGAGTTACTAAAGATTCATGAAATATGAGAACAAGCTTTTCACTCCTGACTATGCCTACAATCAGGTCAATATAGAGCAGGTGAGTCGGTACTCACTTAAGAGGGTAAACATGAAGGCCAGCAGCGTGAGTATTCCCTGAAGATTGGGATTCCAGGTAAGGTTGTACTGAGTGGTTGTTGAAAGCTACAGGTGGTTTCACTGGGATAAAGAGCTATAACTCCATATTCAGATATTCTGTGTGCAGCACTCCACCCAGCTAGTTATCAGTCATTTATTCTGCATGTGTCTGATGACACTCTGTGTAGAGGAAAGCTCACGATGGACAAGTTTTGGTGGCTTTTGACTAGTAATAAAGGTTCAACTACAGGCAACTTGAGTTATTCTACTTGGTCTTAAAAGATACCTGTTGGCTATGTGGATCACGTCCACTCTCAGGGTGATTTCTGTAGTCCATTTGTTCCAATCTTACATTTACAGGTTAAAGAAGATTAAAAACTGTGAATGCGATGATACTTCTTAATGACACATTTCCCGTGTGTCACAATAGATAAGTTCTGGATTCAGGGGTCTTGGTAACGGGCAGGTGATGAAAACTGCCATGGATTTCCTTGGTTATAAGGTAGATGGTCCACCTTCAGAGACATTTTGCACAGTACCCTACCCAGAAAGGCATCTGTCATTTAAATGAGTTGTGTCTGATGCCTCTCATGGTAAATTAAGGCTCACCCAGTACAGATATTTGGAGTTATCCCACAAATCCTTTTGGAGTTGGTGATAGAGTTGACTTTATTTTCATTACCTGATCCTACATACAGTGCATGGTCAGCTAGGCACAGTCATCCTCAAGGTGGTTTCATTGGTTTATTCCAAACAGCATGAGTCCTAGAGGTTAGAAAAGGTAAAAACAGAATTGCTGAAGAGGGATGAGAAAATGAGAACATGTTTTTCTTTTGTGGTCCTGCCTGTTACCCAGTCAATGTAGAGCAGGGGAGCCGGTACTTATTTGGGAAGGGCAAAATTGAAGGCCAGTGGCATGAGTGTTCCCAAGGCCTATTTGAATAAATCAGACCAGGCTTCTAAGTTAAAGGTGTACTGAGTGCGTAATGAAAGCTGCAAGTGGTTACACTGGGGTGTAGATCTGTAGCTCCACATTCAGACGTATTGTGTGCAGTGCTCTACCCAGCCAGCTATCTGTCATTTATTCTGCATGTATCTGATGCTTCGATGAGTAGAGTGCTCACTCTGAACAAGTGTTTGGCAGTTTTGGACTAGTGATGATGTGATCATGCCACTGCACTCTATCCTGGGTGACAGAGTAAGATCCTGACTCAAAAAAAAAAAATAGTAACAATAAATTAAAAACTAGGGAAAGTATACAGGAGAAATAAAGTTTCGGTCACTTTCACTGGTCAACACATGACAGTTATCCAAGAACATGTCTTTCTCTCCTGATCATGCCTATTACCCAGGTCAATATATAGCAGGTGAGTCAGTACTCATGTGGGAAAGATAAAAATGAAGGCCAGCAGTTTGGGTATTCCCTGGGCCTATGTGAATTAGTAAGACTAGGTTTCAAAGTTAAGGGGATACTGAGTGGGTGGTGAAAGCTGCAGGAGTTTACACTGGTTTATAAAGCTGTAACCAAATTCAGACCTACTTGTGCAGTGCTTTACAGAGCCTGGTATCAGTCATTCAATCTGCAAGTGTCTGATGCCTCTTTGATTAGAGAAAAGCTCATCATGTACAAGTTTTCAGACCTATTGTGTGCAATGCTGCACCCATAGAGGTATCAGTCATTTATACTGCATGTGTCTGATGCCTCTCTGAGTAGAGGACAACTCACCATCTACAAGTACTTGGTGGCTTTTGACTAGTAATAAAGGTCCAACTGCAAGCACCTTAAGTTGCTATACCTGATCTCATTTACTTTTAAGGTATTTTCTATTGTCCATCTGTTCCTTCTTCACACATACAGGTTAAGAAAGATAAAAGACAGAATGCAAAGATGTTTTTTGATAGATGTGAATTCGAACACATTTGTTTTCTGGTGGTCTTCCAAATCACCAGGTAAATATAGAGCATGTGAGCAGATATTCATAGAGGAAGGGATGCACGGTGGAGGTCAGTGGTTGGGTATTTCCTATTCCTTACAGTTAAATAAGGTTAGGTTACAGGGATCATGACTACAGGGCTGGTGACGAAAGTTGCCGTGGATATCATTGGCATAAGGTCCACATTCAGAGACATTACAAGCAGTACCCTACCCAGAAGGGCATCAGACATTTATATTAAACATGTCTGATGCCTCTCTGGGTAGATCAAGGCTTACTCAAGACTGATATTTGGAATTCTTCCCGTAAACAGTGATGCAGTTGAAGATAGCAGGGCCTTGACCTGCATTATCTGATCTTAGGAGACAGCACATGGTCACCAAGCTAGTCATTCTCAAGATGATTTCAGTGGTTTATTCCAAATACCATGAATCCTAGAGGTTGGAAGAGGTAAAAAACAAAAAGAATTGATGAAGATACATGGGAAAATGGGAACAAGCTTTTCTCTTGTGGCCCTGCCTATTGCCAAAGTCTCTGTAGAGCAGGTGAGTCGGTACTCATTTGGGAAGGATAACAATGAAGGCCAGTGGCGTGGGTATTCCAGAGGCCTATATGAATAAATAAGACCAGGGTTCAAAGTTAAGGGTATAAAGAGTGGGTGATGAAAGCTGCCGGCAGTTACACTGGGATATAGAGTTGTTCCACAGTCAGACCTACTGTGTGAAGTGCTCTATCCAGCCAGGTATCAATCATTTATTCTACATGTTTCTGATGCCTCTCTGGGTATAGGAAAGTTTACCATGTACAAATATTTGGTGAATTAGGACTATCTTAAGGGATACAAGGTGACCATGTGATCATGTTCCACTCTTAGTGTTTTCTATGGTCCATTTGTTCCAACCTCAACATACAGGTGAAGGAAGATAAAAGACACAGAATGTGAAGATACTTTTTAATAGATGAGAAATAGGAACATACTTGTTTCTCATGGTCTTCCAAATCATCAGGTAAATGTAGAGCAGGTGATTGGATACCCATTGAAGAAGGGATTCAAGGTGGAAGTCATTGGAAGGGTATGTCTCATGACAAATAAATAAGGTGAGGTTTCATGGGTCATGGCTACTGGGCAGGTGATGAAAGCTGCCATGGATTTCATTGGGTATGCGACAGAAGGCCCAAGGTCAGAGACATGAGCAGTTCTCTACCCACAATGACATCATTCATTTATATTAATTTTGTCTGATGCCTCTCTGGGTAAACTAAGGCTCACCCAGTACAGATATCTGGAGGTCTTCCTATAAACAGTGATGTGTTTGAAGATAGAGGAGGCTGAGCTGCATTTCTGATCTTAGTAGACAGTGCATGGTCACCTAGCCACAGTCATTGTCAAGATGATTTTAGTGATTTATTCCATACACAATGAATCCTAGAAATTAAAAAAGGTAAAAACAGTTACTGAAGATACATGAGTAAATGAGAACACGTTTTTCTCTCGTGTTCCGGCCTATTACCTAGGTCAATGTGGAGAAGGTGAGTCAGTACTCATTTGGGAAAGATAAAAATGAAGACCAGCGGCATTGGTATTTCCTGTGCCTATATGAATAAATTAGACCAGGTTTCATAATTAAGGGTGTATTGATTGGGTGATGAAAGCTGCTGATGGTTACACTGGGGTATACAGCTATAGCTTCACATTCAGACCTACTGTTTGCATTGCTTTAACCAGCCAGGTATCAGTCATTTATATTTCACATGTCTGATGCCTCCCTGAGAAGAGGAGAGCTCACAATGTACAAGTGTTTGGCAGCTTTGAACTGGTATTGGCTTTGAAATTTCGGTCACTTTGACTTGCTTTGCCTGATCTTAGCGGATACTATATGGCCACTTTGATCACAGTTATTCTCAAATTGTTTTCTATACTCCATTTCTACCAACCTGACACCTGGCAGTTTAAAGGAAAGAAAGAGGAGGTGAAGATACTTTCTAATAGATGAGAAATAGGAACACACGTTTTGTCTATTGATCCCCCAAATCACCCAAGTAAATACTGAGCAGGTGAGTGGATACCCAGTGAGAAAGTGATGCAATTTTCAGGTCAGTGAACTGGTGTTTCATGTGTCTCACCATAAATTATGTAAGGGTTCAGGGGACATTGCTACTGGGAAGGTGGCAAAAACTGCCAGGGCTTTTAATTTGTATGCATCAGCTCCACATTCAGATACATTTGGGGCAGTACAATACCCAGAAAGAAAGGTATTAGTCATTTATACTAAACGTGTCTGATACCTCTCTAGGTAGATTAAGGCTCACACATATAGATAATTGGAGGCCATACTACAAGTGATTGAGTTGACTGTGCTCATGTCTTGAGCTGCCTTATTTGATCTTAGATGAGATCATGGTCACCTGGTTTTGGTCATTCTCATTATTATTTCAGTCGTTTATTCCTAACACTATGAATTCCTTGAGGTTAGAAAAGGCAAAATCAGAGTTGCTGAAGATACATGAGAAAATGAGAACAAGCTTTTCTCTCGTGGTCCTGCCTATTACCCAGGTCAGTGTAGAGAAGGTAAGTCGGTACTCATTTGGGAAGAATCAAAATGGAGACCAACAGTGTGGGTAGTCCCTAGCCCTTTTGAATAAATAAGACTAGGGTTCAGACATCATGGTGCTCTGGGTAGGTGATGAAAGCTGCAGGTGGTTGTAGTGGTATATAGAGTAGTAGTTCTACATTCAGAAAATAGGAACAAGCTTACTTCTCTTGGTCCTGCCCATAACCCAGATCAATACAGAGCAAGTGAGTTGATACTTATCTAGGAAGGATCAACTTGGAGTCCAGTGGTGTGAGTGGATACTAATAGAGGGAGTGATGCAATTATGGGGCCAGTGGACTGGTATTTCCTGTTTCTCACCCATGAATAAGGTAAAGGTTGAGGGGTCATGGCTTCTGGATAGGTGGCGAAATTTGCCAGGACTTTTAATTGGTATGCATCAGAATCTCCATATTTAGATATGCTATGGGCAGTACCCTACCTAAAAACATATCAGTCATTTATACTAAACGTTTCTGATGCCTTTCTGGGTAGATTAAGCTTCACCTAGTACAGATATTTGGAGACCTTCCTACTAGTCATGGAGTTGGGGTGCAGGTGCCTTGAGCAGTGTTATTCAATCTTAGAAGCCAGCACATGGTCACCTGGCCTCAGTCATTCTCAAGATGCTTTCAGTGGTTTATTCCTAACACCATAAATACCTCAGGGTTAGAAAAGGTGAAAGTAGAGTTGATGAAGATACATGAGGAAACAGGAACAAGCTTTCTCTTGTGGCCCTGCCTATTACCCAGGTGAATGTATAGTTGGGGAGTTGGTACCCATTTGGTTAGAATCAAAATGGATACCAGGGGCAAGTTCATTCCCTTGGCCTTTTGAGAAAATAAGACCAGGGTTCCTATGTAATGATGTTCTGGATGGGTGATGAAAGCTGCAGGTATTTACATCGGGGTATAGAACAGTAGCTCTACATTCAGACGTACTCTACCCAGAGAAGTAGCAGTCATTTATACTGCTTGTGTCTGATGTTGGTCTGGGTAGAGGAAAGCTCATTGTGTACAAGTATTTGGTGACTTTGAACCAGTGAAAAAGTTGAAGTAACAGCCACCTTGAATTGTTTTACCTGATCTTAGGGGATATTAGGTGGCTATTTGAATATCAGACTTTCTACATGTGTTTTCTCTGGTCTATTTCTACCAACATGACACCTACAGTTGAAAGAAGATAAAGACAGAGGAGCTGAAGATATTTCGTAATAGATGAGAAAAGGGAACACACTAGTTATCTTGTGGTCCTCCAAGTCACCCGGGTAAATATCAGCCGGTGAGGAGGGGGTACATAGTGAAGGAAGGATGCAAGGTGGAGGCCAGTGGATGGTTATTTCCTATGATATACAAATAAATAAGGTCACGGTTGAGGGGTTATTGCTACTGAGCTAGAGATGAAAGCTGCCAGGGCTTTCATTGGAAAGGCATCACCAGCTCTGCGTTAAGACACATGGTAGGCAGTACACTACCCAGAAAGCTATCAGTCATTTATATTACATGTCCCTGGTGCCGCTCTGGGTTCAGCCTTTATAGACATTTGAAGGCCTTCCTGCCACTGATGGAGATGAAGCTTCAGTTGTCTTGAGCATCTGTATTTGATCTTAGGAGATATCACATGGTAACCTGGTCTCAATCATTCTCTAGTTACTTTCAGTGGTTTATTCTTAACAACATGAATCCCTAGAGGTTAGAGAAGGTAAAAACAGAGTTGCTGTAGATGCAGGAGAAAATAGGAACATGCTTAACTCTCTTGGTCCTGCAGGTTACCCAGGTCAATATAGAGCAAGTGAGTCAGTACTCAACTGGGATGGATCAACTTGGAGTCCAGTGGCATGAGTATGCCCTAGCCCTTATGCATATATAAGAGCAGGGTTCAGACATAATGGGGCAGTGGATGGGTGATGAAAGCTGCGGGTGGTTACGGGGGATTATAGAGGAGTGTCTCTACATTCAAATATCCTGTGTTCAATGCCGTGCCAAGACACGTATCAGTCATTTATACTACATTTGCTTCATGCTACTCTGGGCAGAGGAAAGTTCCCCATATGTAAGCATGTGGTGGCTTCTAACCAGTGATGAAGTTGAAACTACAGTCAGCTTGAATTGCTTTACCTGATCTTGGGTGGTTACTTGGATCACCGTCATTCTCACGGTGTTTTCTGTATTCCATTTCTGTATTCATTCCTGACACCTGAAAAAGATAAAGACAAAGGAGATGAAGAGACTTAGTAATAGATGAGAAATGGGGACATGCTTGTTGTCCTGTGTTCCTCTAAGTCACCTGGGAAAATATAGAGCAGGATAGTGGATACTCACTGAGAAAGTGATGCAGTTTGGAGGCCAATGGATTCGTATTTCCTGTGTCTCACCCATAAATAAGGTAAGGGTCCAGGGACCATGGCTGCTGGGCAGGTGGTGAAAGCTGCCAGGGCTTTTTATTGGTATGTGTCAGAAGCTCCACATTTAGATATGTTTAGACAGTACCCTACCCAGAAAGGTATCAGTCGTTTATATTCAATGTGTCTGATGCCTCTCTGGGTAGATTAAGGCTCACCTAGTACAGATATTTGGAGGCCTTCCTACTAATCATGGAGTTGAGGTGTAGGTGCTTTGAGCTGCCTTATCTAATCTTGGAAACTAGTGCATGGTCACCTGGCTTCAGTCATTCTCAAGATGATTTCAGTAGTTTATTCCAAATACCATGAATCCCTCAATTTGGAAAAGGTAAAACCTGAGTGGCTGAAGATATATGAGAAAATGTGAACAAGATTTGTCTCTTCTGATGCTGCCTATTACTCTAGTCGATGTCGACCAGGTGAATCAGCACTCATTTGAATGAAAATGGAGGCCAGAAGAGTGGTTATTCCCTCAACCTTATGAATAAGTAAGACCAGAGTTCAGACCTAATGGTGACCTTGGTAGATGTGGCAAGCTGCAAGTGGGTGCAGTGGGATATAGAGGAATAGCTCTACATTCAGACCTCGGGTGTGCAGTGTTCTACCCAGACAGATATCAGTCATTTATACTACATATGCTTGATGCTTCTCTGGATAGAAGACATCTCATCATGTACAAGTATTTTGTGGTTTTGGACCAGTGATAAAGTTTAAATTACAGGCACCTTGAGTTGCTTTTCCTGATCTCAGGGGATACTAGGTGGCAACATGGAACTCAGTCATTCTCAAAGTGTCTTCTTTAGTTCGTTGCTACCAACCTGATACCTGCAGTTTAAAGAAGGTAAAGACAGAGGAGGTGAAGACATTTTATTATAGACGAGAAATGGGAAGACACTCATTGTCTCATTGTCCTCCAAATCACCCAGATAAATATAGAGCAGGTGAGTGGATACTCAGTGAGGGAGTGATACAGTTTGGGAGCCAGTGGATGAGTATTTCTTGGGACTTAACAATAAATAAGTTCATAGGTCATGGCTACTGGGTAGGTGACAAAAGTTGCCAGGGCTTTTATTGGATATGCGTTAAAAGCTCCACATTCAGCTACATGGTGGGTACTGTTCTACCCAGAAATGTATCATTTATCCTAAACGTGCCTGTTGTTTCTCTGGGTAGATTAATGCTCACCCAATAGAAATATTTTGAGGCCTTCCTACTAGTGATGCAGTTGAAGGTGCAGGTGCTTTCAACTTCTTATCTGATCTTAGGAGGCTGCGCATAGTCACCTGACCTCAATCATTCTCAAATAATTTTATTGGTGTAGTCCTAACACGACGAATCCCTAGAGGTTAAAGAAGGTTAAAAACAGAGTTGGTGAAAATACATAAGAAAATGGGAACAAGCTTTTCTCTCCTGTTCCTGCCTATCACCCAGGTAAGTATAGAGCAGGTTAGTCGGTATTCATTTAGGAAGGATCATGGTGGAGGCTGGCAGAGTGAATATTCCCTAGCCATTATGAATGATTAGGTCCAGGGTTCAGACATCATGGTGTGCTGGGTGGGTGATGATAGCTGCAGTTGGTTTCAATGGGGTAAGAGGAGTACCTCACATCCAGACCTACGGTGTAGTGCCCTACCCAGAGATATCAATCCTTTATACTACATGTTTGATGCCTCTTTGGATGGAGGAAAGCTCCTTATGTACAAGTATTTGGTGGCTTTGTACTAGTGATAAATTTCAAACTACAGTCATCTAGAATTGCTTTCTGGATCTAAAGGGATACTACATGGCTACTTGAAGATCAGACTTTCTACATGTGTTTTCTATGGTCCATTTCTACCAATCTGACACCTACAGTTTAAAGAAGATAAAGATAGAGAGGTGAAGATACATCCTAATAGATTTGAAATCTAACACACTTATCGTCTTGTCTTCCAAATCATCCAGGTGAATCTGGAGCCTGTTAGTGGTTATCCAGTGAGGGAGGGATCCAAGGTGGAGATCAATGGATGGGTATTTCCTATGACTTACGAATAAATAGTCAGAGTTCAGGGTCATGGCAACTGGGCAGGTGACGAAACCTTTCAGGACTTTTACTGGGTATGTATCAGAAGCTCCACATTCAGGTACATTGTGAGCACTACCATACCCAGAAAGGTATCGATCATTTATGCTAAACATGTCTGATGCTTCTCTGGATAGATTAAGGCTCACCCGGTACCGATATTTGGAGAACTTCCTACTAGATATGGAGATGAAGGTGCAGATGGCCTTGAGCTGCCATATCCGATGTTAGGAGATAGCACTTGGTCATCTGGCCTCAGTCATTCTCAAGGTTATTTCAGTTGTTTATTCCTAAAATCATGAATCCCTAGAGGTTAGAGGTTAAAAACATTTGTTGAAGATACATGAGAAAACGGAAACAAGACTTCTCCTCATCCTGCCTATTACCCAGGTAAATAAAAAGCAGGTGAGTTGGTACTCATCTGGGAAGGATCAAAATGCAGGCTATGGAAGTGAGTATTTTCTAGCCCTTGTGAATAAATAAAATCAGAGCTCAGAGGTCGTGGTGTACTGGTTGGACGATCAAAGCTGCAGTTGTTTACAGTTGGGTAAAGAGCAGTAGCTCCACATTCAGACCTACTGTTTGCAGTGCCCTCTCCAGACAGTTGTCAGTCATTCATACTCCATGTGCTTTACGACTCTCTGGATAGAGGAAAGCTCACCAAGTACATACTTTTGATGGCCTTCAGAATCATGATGGTTCCTTGAACTGCTTGCCTCATCCCAGGAGATTTTAAGGTCACCTCCTGGACCTCATTTTTGCTCAGGATAATTTCACTATGTATTCCTTTCAACATAAGCACCTGTAAGAGAAGATAAGGACAGAAGAGATGAAGATACCTCCTTGTAAAGAAGAAATATGGAACAAGCATGTTCTCTACTTTCTCTGCCAGTCATTGAGGCAAACACAGAGCATATTCAGTGGATCCTCATTGATGGTGGAATTCAAGGCATATGCAATGTAGTGGGTACCACCTAGGATGTATGAATAAAAAGGATTATTCAGGTTTGATGCTGTGCTGAAGGAAATGAGGAATGCTGCAGGTGCTTAGATTGACTTATTCGGTCGACTTCCACATTAAGTCATGCTGTGTGCACAACTTTAATCAGAAAAGTACCGGTTACTTTTACATCATTTGCTCTTTTCTGAATAGAGTGATGCTCACAGGGACAAGGTTTGTGGTGGCCTTCGGACCGGTGATGTGGGAGAAGCTGCAGACGCTTTGAGCATCCTGATTTTTGAGACACCTGGACCTCAGACATCCACAGGAAGATTTCAGTGATCTGTTTTAACAACATGAACACCTGTAGGTTAGAGAAGCTATATAGAGAGAAGAGGAAGGTGCTTTCTAATAGAAGAGCAAATGGAAACAAGCTTTTTCTTTATTCCTGGTGCAATCATCCAGGTACCCATTTAGAAGTTGAGGGTAGCTTCACTGAGGGAAGAATGCAGTTTGCAGGGTAGAGTAGGTGATATTCCCTAGAACTAAAAAATAAGTTCATGATTCAGTATAATGTTCCAGTGAGAAAAATGATGAGACTACAGTGGGTTACAATTGGGTATAGGCCAGCAACTCCACATTCATTCATGCTGTCTGAAGTACCCTATCCTGAATTTAGATACACACAAGTGGTTCCTGTCTGGATAGAGTAAAACTCGCCATGTACAAGTTTGTAGTCCCTCAGACCAGTGATGGGACGAAGCTGCCTTACTGAACTGCAGAGATTCTAAGCAGCCAACTGGACCTCAGTAATCTCAAGGTGATTTCAATGGCCCGTTTCTCACAATGAGAACACCTACAGGCTAGGGAAGTTAAAGGAGGTGGAGATGCTTTCTAATCGAAGAGAAAATGAGAACAAGCTTGTTCTCATGAATCATCTAGGTAAACACCGAGCAGGTGTGTGATCACTCACTGAGTGAGGGATGCATGTGAACACATGTAGGATAGAGGAAATAATGATAGAGATGATGATGATACTTCCTTATTGAAGAAGAGAAAACAAAAACCCACTTAATTTTCTCCTGGTCCTGGCAGTCTCCTAGGTAAACATCGAATAAGTGAGAAGATTCTCATTGTGTGGAGACAGGCAAGTTGGAGGGCAGCTTCGTGGGCCTTTTGAAAAGACCTTGTGGTTGGGCACACTGGCTCAGTTTGTAATCCCAGCACTTTGAGAGGCCGAGACAAACGGATTGCCTGAGCCTGGGGGTTCGAGACCAGCCTGAACAACTTGGTGAGATCTCATCTCTACAATAGATACAAAAATTAGCTGGGTGTGGTAGTGCACGCATGTAGTTCCAGCTACTTGGAAGGCTGAGGTGGAAGAATCACCTAAGCCCAGAAGGTGGAGGCTGTGGTGGCCATGAGCCTGCCAGTGGTCTCCAGCTTGGGCGACAGACTGAGACTCCAACTCAAAAATAAATAACTAATAAAAGGCCTTATTAATAAGATCAGGGTTCAATCACCATGCTGTGCCGAGGGTAATGATTAAAGCACCTACGTATTCAGCCCTGCTGTGTGCATTTCCCCACTCAAAGAGGTGCCACGCACTTACACTACGTGTAACTGGTACTTTTCTGGTTATACTGTGAGTCACCAATTACCATCTTTCCAGAGTCCTTGGGCATGTGATGGGGTGGAACTTCACGCTTCCTTGAATTGCCTTCCTTTAACCCAGGAGGACCTTGACAGCCACCTGTACCTCAGGAGTCCTCAAGATGTATAGGATTTAAATGTGGCTGTAGACCACTGTGCTTTAATCTCAACTGACAGCAACAGGTTGTCAGTACAGATCCAGCTTACTCCTTGACACAAACAGAAACAAAAGGTGAGAAATTCATTTTTGAGTTCTCCAAGAAAGATATGCTGCCTTCTTTATAGATGTCTAAAAAGCGTAAGATAAATTTATGTGTAGCAATTGTATATTTAGGTTTTTAGTATGAATGTGCTCTCATGTCCTTTTTCCTTTTCTTTGTAATTGATTATTGTTACAAGTAACATTCTAATTTTTGTACATTTCAAATTCAGCCTACCACCTTACCTCTTGATACTACTCATTTTTCAGACTTTTCTAGTTGTAGGGTTACACATCTGAAATAGCTTTAAATCAAGCATTATATCTTACATTATCCCTGTTAGTTACTTTAAATCAAGATATCAAGTATACAAAATCACACCTTTGCTTTTGTGCTGTTTCTCTTTTAGCAATCTTCTATTTTTGTCTTACAAGAGTTGATTGTATTCAGAGAGCTTTGCACCAAAATTAAGATTTTTGAAAGGACTTTGTGTCATTCTAGCCTGGCCATGTCATGGTGTCTTATTGAAGCACTATCTTTTAGAAAAAAATTGTTATGAAAAAAGGACAATTCTAGTTTGTGTCAAGAATTCTGAAATAAGTTAGTTACTATAATAAAAACATTTTAAATCTTATATAAGATAATTTTATGTAGATTTTATAAAGAATTTTTACTCCTGAATAGTAAGAATGCAAATAAACTAATTTAAAAACAAGGAAGATTTTTAGTAGCTTTTTTCACGAAAAATGTATTAGTGGCCAATAAGCATGTGAAAAAATACAGCCATCAGTGATGAGGGCAATATAAGTGAAAAACACAGTGATATTATACTTCATGCCTAGAAGAAGGTTTTCATCTAAAAGATATACCATGTGAAGTGTTGGTTAGATTGAGGGGGAATTAAAATAATCACACATTGCTAGTGGGATGGTAAAATGATTTGGCTCCTTCGGAAAATAATGTGGGAGTTCCTCAAAAAGTTAAATGTGGTATTAATTTGTGACTCACCATTTGAATTCTAGGTATATAGCCTCAAAATCTGAGTACGTATATTAATGCAAAAACTTGTATACTTCCCTAGCAAGCCAACTTCTGAAAAAGAAGAAAGAAAAACTCGTTCACTAAAATTCATAACAGCATTATTCATAAAAGCCCAAAGGTGGAAGCAACTCTCATATCTATGAACAGATGAGCGGATAAACAAAATGTGGTTTTTCCATACAACAGAATATTTTTCAGGCACAAATAGATATGAAGCACTGATATTGCTACCACATTCAGGAGACTTAAAAACATTATGCCTTTGGGAGGCTGAGGTGAGTGGATTGCCGGGTTCAAGACCCGCCTGGGCAACTTGGCGAGACCTCATCTCTACAATAAATCAAAATGAGCCGGATGTGGTAGCGCGCACCTGTAGTTCCAGCTACTCGAAAGGCTGAGGCGGAAGGATCGCCGGAGCACAGCAGGTCGAGGCTGCAGTGGCCGGGAGTGGCCACTGCACTCCAGTCTGGGCGACAGAGTGAGACTCCAACTCAAAAAAAAAAAAAAGGAAACATTATGATAGGTGAAAGAAGCCAGACACAAAAGGACACATATTGTAGGATTCTTTTTGTGTGAAATGTTTACTAAATGAAAATCCAGAGACACAAAGTAGGTCAGTGTTTTCCAGGTACCAGAGTGTGGGGGCAAGGAGGAGTGGCTACTATTATGTTGGGGGTTTTGGATAAAAAATATACTTTGTGTTGGGAGCCAGCCTTAGAGGTCCACCTAATTAACAGAGTCCGGGTGGACCAAAGACCCCGGGCCACAGGGCGAGCCCAAAAAACTAAGGCCCTTCTGTCCTTCACCTTTACTGTTTAATACCGCCAAAAAATTCTATACAGTCATAAAAAAAAATGACATGTTTATATAAAATACTCACAACTAACCTAAAAACATCATGATTTATTTTTCCATTTTTCCCACTATGCCACTTGGCCTTTTCTAACATATACAAGGGTTAAACTCTAAAACACATCAAAAATACTTTATTTCACTTAATTATAAATTACTAAACATTACTTAAATAATAAATAATATAAATATATCCACTCCTTATTTTATTTAAAACTATTTTTCCTTCCTGTTGTTAAAGATTATAAAGGCCATGTCCAACAGCTTTAGTTGAGGGGTTTGTGGGCCCTTCTTTCTTTTTAGGAGTTTGTACCTAATGTCCGGTGTTGACTGGGAGACAAAATACATAGCCAAAAGAGCTTGTCCTTCCAGATAATTTAAATTGATATTAGTAAATTACTGCAATGTCTCAGAGAGGCGACTTAGAAACATTGTTGAATTTTTATCTGGTTTTTGAAAAACCTTTTTTATTTGTCTTAGTAGCCTGTGGTTAGTTAACAGGATTAATTTATATGATTCCTATACTTTTGTCTGGAAAGAAGTTTGATATAGTCCCAGTTTAGATATAACTTGAGAGAAATTTATCATAAGAAAACATGAGAAGTCTAGAGGCTGGGGTTAGGTGCCGTGGCCTTTGGCACCTGCCCCTTCTCTGAAGACAGAAGAAAAAGACTGGAGGCTGGAGTCAGATGTCTAATACCTATAAAACTCCTAACTTATTTACTACTAAAACCACTAAAAATCTTAATTTATTTACTACTAAAACCACTAACTAATAACTTTTAAAAAATATATATATGAAAGAATTTTCTTTATTTTGCCCCTTCACAAATGATATAAAAGCTCTATATTAACTAACATTAAATTGTCATCTGTTCAAAAAGCAGGTGTCCAATATATAATCGTCGTCGTCGCCTATCTGTCTCTCCTTCAACATATCTCACGACCCTTGTGAGGCGGGACCCAACAACTTTGCAGTTAGATAATTGTGATTGTTGTACAACCCAGCCAATATACTAAAATTGGCTATATATTATTTTATTATATTATTTCAGTCAGAGTCTCACTCTGTCACCTAGGTGTCTCCTGGCTAATGTAGCCTTGATCTGCTGGACTCAGGCGATCCTTCTGCCTCAGCTTTCCAAGTACCTGGAACTACAGGCATGTATACCCCCCGGCTAATTTTTTTAATATTTATTGTAGAGACAAGGTCTTGCCAAGTTGCCCAGGTGGCCTCAAACCCCTGGGCTCAGGCAGTCCTCTCGCCTTCACCTCCCAAAGTGTTGGGATTACAGGCGTGAGCCATCAATTTTAACCACCATCCTAAAATTGACTAAGATTTAAATGTTAAAAGATTGGCTTATGCATGTTGGTTTTGTACCTCAAAACTTCACCAAAGTAATTTATCAGCGCAAGGAGTCTTTTGAGAGACTCACTTGCGTTTTCAAGGTATAGAATCTTACTGTCTACAAAGAGGTATAGCTTAAATTCCTCTTTCTCTATTTTTTTAATTTTTTAATTTTATTATAGAGATGTGGGGTACAAGTAAGAATTCACTACTCAAGTAGGCTGCATGCAGTCAAAATATGAGCCTCCAAGTGACCCTCATATCCCCTGGTTTCAGTCCAGGTACCCTTGGTGTTTTTACGTGCCTCCCTCCCTCTCCCTTGGCAGTGCCCAAAGATGTGAATCCCCACTCGTGCTACTGTGATTAATATCCAGATCTTACTATGAGTGAGAACAGGAAGTATTCAGTTCTGTGTTTCTGTGATACATCACTTAGTATGATCGTCTCCAACTCCATCTAATTAGCTGTGAAGTCCATGATTTTGTTCTTCTTTATGACTATGTAATGCTCCATCATATATATGTACCACGTTTTCTTTATCCAGTCCACTTTCAATGGGCAGCAGGGTTGGTTCCATGTTTTTGCAATTATGAATAGTGGAGCAATAAATGTGTCTGGAGATGTCTTTTTTGTAAAATGACTTATGTTCCTTCCGGTACATTCCCATGAAAGGGATTACTGGATGGTACAGAAGGTCAATTTTTAGTACTTTTAGGAATCACCACACTGCTTTTCATAGAGATTGAGCTATTTTGCACTCACACCAACAGTGTAGAAGCATTCCCTTTTCTCTGCCCCCACACCAGCATCTGTTGGTTTTTTTTATGTATTAATGAGTGCCATCCCTACTGGAGTTGGATGGCATCTCATTGTAGTTTTGATTTGTATTTCTCTGTTGTTGTGAAGGTGTATCTTAAGTGAGAATAACATTTAAATCAGTAGAGTTTGAATAAAAGAGATTAACCTTTATAATTTCATCCAATCAGTTGAACATTTTAAGATAGAAAGACTAAAGATCCCCCCCTCCCCATGGAAGAAGGAATTCTGCCTCCAGGTTGCCTTTGGATTTCAGTTGCCATATCAAGTTATCTACGATATCCAGCCAACCAACCATCTCTATAGAATTCGGACTTGCCAGCCATCAAAGTTGCATGAATCAATTTTCTTAGAATAAATTCCCTCCTCCCTCTCTCCCTCCCTCTCTCACTTCCTTCTTTTTTCTCTGTTCTCTTATCTCTTTCTCTCCACATATGCATGCATGTGTGTGCACATGTGTGCATGTACACACACACACACACACACACACACGATTGGTTTTGTTTCTCTGGAACCATAGTGTTAAACTATCATCATAAAAGAAGCTGGTGTGTGTGTATGAATAATAAATCTGCATCTTTCAACAAATAGGAACTTGCACTGAGTTCCATATGATATGGTGAATCTGTGAATGTGAAAAATTGATATCCTTCTACATCAAATTATATTTCTGGTTGAAGTTTTAAAATGGAACTATTTAGTGAGGTCTGTTTTAGGGCTAGTGATATAAACTAAGGATACAATTTTTTTACATGTTTTTCCACATATCATACCAACAGATAATTATTTTCTATCAAAGTCTTATTGAGTTGTTTCGGCAACAACTTTGTGTCTTAGTCCATTAATGCTGCTATAACGATGCCATAGACAAGATAGGTTATAAACAACAGATATTAATTCTCACAATTTTGGAGGCTGAAAAGTCCAAGATCAAGAAGCCAGCAGTTTCATTTTCTGGCAAAGCCCATCTTGCTGTAACCTCATGTGGCAGGAGGGGCAATGCAGTTCTCTGGGGCTTCTTTTATAAGGGCACTAATCCTGTTCATGGGTGTTCTACCCTCATGCCCCAATAACTTCACAGCAGCTCCACCTCTTAATACATTGGATATTAGTTTTCAACACATGAATTGTGAGGATGCACAATCATTCACACCATATCACTCCATGCGGTAATTATTTTAACTTTCAGTTAAGTATTCCTGATTGAGGATTTTTTCCATAATCTGATTTATTTGCTTTGGGGCATTAAAAACAGTATTGCTTTGTTCAATTTCCCTGAATGCAGCATGTATCTCTGTGACTGCTTTTGAAGTGAGGAAATCTGTGCAAAATGAAAATCTTTACAAAATAGATCCTGCTCATCATCTTATGTGGGTACATGCTATTCAGTTTTTGTTTTTTTCCAGAAAAGTCATGCTATGCTGTTTATAGTTATGTAGAACAGATGTTAGAAATGTAATGATAGCACTTTTTTTCATGTTAATTAAGTTGTCATCCCCATCATCTTTGCTAACTGATTACTGGTGGTGGACAGGTAGCATGCCTAGTTTTACCACCTCATTTTTCTATCAACTATCGTTATTTTTAGCTCATTTTATTTGGATAATTGCACTTAAAGATTTTATAAATTAGAATTAAGTAAGCCCTCCAAATACACCAACCTGTTAAGAATTGCTTTATAATAGAGTAGCAAAGATAGGTAGATAGTACCTAAGTTGCTTTCTTGTTTGCTTTATTTTATTTTTCAATTGGAATGTTTTGTTTTTATTAGTGAAGAATAGGTAAATTCAAAATTATGTAATTTGGGAAAATGACAAAGTAGACGTGAATGACTAAAAATTAAAATGCCAATACTTTCTTATGAATAGCATTTCTTGAGTGAATTACATTTCCCTTAGTCTTTTTCTAATTTTAGATTTAGGGGGCACAAGGGCATGTTTGTTACATATTGCATAGTAGCAGGGATTGAGCTTCAGTTGATCCATTCTTCAGATAGTGAACATTATATATGAGACAGATAGGGAGGGATGGCATGAATATTTTGAGTTTATTTTGTAAAAGGAACTCCTTAAGAAAATTCCTTATTGGTAGTCAGGTAAGGAGTTTGCAAGTAGGGTATCACTGTGTTCTAATTAAATGGGTTTTGCAACATATAGGTTAATGTAGTGATGATAAAATTGTTTTTCTTTCCTTGTTGCTTTACAGGTTTCTGGAGTATTTTTACATGTTACCCCCTTTACTCCTCATTACAAATCAGGGCTGTAGAGTTATTAAAACTTGTTCATTTCTGGATTGTTGAGAGTGTCTGCCCATAACAATGTTTCAAGTACCTTGTACACAGGGTTTATAATAATTTACCAAATGATGCTTATTATTAACACAATTACTGTACTCATATAACCACAAGGGGTACTACTGTGACTAACTTTTCAAGTATTACTAAGATAAAGTTCAATTATTACCTTCTTACAGGTAGGAAATCCTCGGATGTGTGTAAGCTAAGTGACTTGCTAATGTTCCTCTCTTAAGTGTACTTTTAATAAAAATGTCTTTATTTTTAATGAAAAATCTCAACTATCATATATTTAATAAAATGAGACTGTATCTTCAATGATTTATTTAATATTTTATAAATATTCTCCTGCATATCTCTTTTTATCCACCTCTATCTGAATATTATATTACAATGCTGCTTGCCGTGTTCTACCTAGATACCAGGTACACTTGAAGACTTAGGCATTAAAGACAGGTAATGGAATAATGAATATTAGGTATCACTAGCAACAAGGACTTTGCCTAAGCTTACAATTGTGTGCATTTGTATATAATAACTGTCATTAACAAATGTGCTTTTAATGGAAAGCACTTTTTAATGGATGGTTCGATTATATAGGCATTTATGTGTTTTGGTAATTTTTAGGGTTACAACATTATTTTGTATATTTCTTTAAAGCTTATAAAAATTCTGTGATGTAACTTAAATAACAAGTTTATATAAATCTACAGTTAACCTTTGAGCAACACAGTTTTGAACTACATAGATCAACTTATACGTGGATTTTCTTCCATCTCTGCCATTCTAGAGCCAGCAAGGCCAACCCCTTCTCTTCCTTCTCCTCCTCCTCCTCCTCAGCCCACTTAATGTGAAGACCATGAGGATGAAGACATTTGTCATTATCCACCTCCATTTATTGAGTAATAAATGTGTTTTTTCTATATGATTCTCTTAATAACATTTTATTTTATCTAGCTTACTTTATTGTAAGAATACCGTATACAATACTTGCATGAAATATGGGTTAATCAACTATTGATGTTATCAGTAAGGCTTCTGGTAAACAATAGTCTATTAGAAGTTAAATTTGGGGGAAGTAAAAATTTGCTTTTTTTCCTTTTTAATTTTTTTTTATTTTAAAGATGTGGGTACAATTCAGGATTAGGTTTACAGATGTTTGATGTACAGGTACCCTTGTGGATGAATTGTGTTCCCCCTTCCCTGGCAGATTCCCACTACTGCCAGTCCCAGCCCCTCACCCCTCTGCTGGTAGTTTCCCGCTACTGCCAATCTTTTCTCTCTTTTTTTTTTTAACTTTTAAATGTTTTATTTTAAAATAGTGGGGTACAATTCAGGGGTAGGTATACAAATATTCATTATGCAGTTACCCTTGTTGATGAGGTGCATCCCCCCTTCCCCAGGCATATTTCCACTACTGCCAATTCCACCTTCCAACCCCAACATATTCCCGCAGTTTCCTACTACTGTCAATCCTTTTCTTAGAGTATTACAAGGTCCACTTATGAATGAGAACATGTGATACTCAGTTCTTTGTTTCTGTGAAAGATCACTCAGTATTATAGACTCTAAGACCATCCAGGTTGCTGCAAAGTTCATGGTTTTGTTCTTCTTTATGGCTGCGTAATATTCCATTGTGTATATGGACCACTTTTTTTGTATCCAGTTCTCTTTTGATGGGCAGCACGGTTGGTTCCATGTTCTTGTTGTTGTGAACAATGCTGCGATAAACATACATGTGCAGGTATCATTTATAGAGTGATTTGAGTTCTTCTGGTTATATTCCCAGTAGGGGAATTGCAGGATCATATGGAAGGTCAATTTTTAAAACTTTTAGGAATCGCCACACTGTTTTCCACAGAGATTGTACTAGTTTACACTCCCATCAGTGGTGTAGAAGTGTTCCCTTATCGCCACATCCTCGCCAGCATCTGTTATTTGGGGGTTATTGATGATGGCCATTCTGAGTTAGGTGGTATCTCAGTGTAGTTTTAATTTGCATTTATTTGATGATTAGTGAGGCTGAAAATTTTTTCATGTATCTGTTGGCTGCTCGTATGTCTTCTTTTGAGAACTGTCTATTCGTATATTTTGCCCACTTTGTAATGGGACATTTTTTTTTTCTTTTCAGCATGTTTGAGTTCCTCCTTTGTCAGACATACAGTTGGCAAATATTTTTTCCCAGTCTGCAGGCTGTCTCCCTGTTCTCTTGACAGTTTCTTTGGCTTTGCAGAAGCTTGTCAATTTGATGAAGTCCCACTTGTCTAACTTATCTCTTATGGCACAGGCACTTGGGGTTTTGATCAGGAATTGGTTGCCAGTTCCAATTTCTATAAGGAAGTTTTCTGCATATTCTAAGGTTCTTATAGTTTGAGATTTTACATTTAGATCTCTGATCCATTTAAAGTTTATTTTTGTGTATGGGGATAGGTAGGGGTCCTGTTTCAATCATCTGCATTTGGTCAGCCAGTTTTCCCAGCAACATTTACTGAATAGGTTTTCCTCTCCCCAGTGATTGGTGGTGGAGGCTTTGTCGAAGATGAGTTGGTTGAGAAATTGAGGTTTTGCTTCTAGAATCTCAATTCTATTCCACTGGTCTATATGCTTGTTCTTGTACCAATACCAGGCTGTTTGGATTATTGTAGCTTTATAATAATGTTTAAAGTCTGGGAGTGTGATACCTTCTGCTTTTTTTTTCCTGAGGATTGTTTTAGCTATTTGTGGTCATTTGTGTTTTCATATGAATTCCTGTATTGTTGTTTCTAGGTCTGAGAAGAATGTTGCTGGTAATTCGATGGGTATTGCGTTAAATCTGTAGATTGCCTTAGGTAGAATGGACATCTTAACACTGTTGATTCTTTCAATCCATAAGTATGGACTATTTTTCCACTTGTTTCTTTCATCTTTGATTTCTTTGAGCAGTGTTTCATAGTTTTCGATGTGAAGACTTTCATGTCTCTGGTTAGGAAGATACCAAAGTATTTCATTTTTTTGTGGCTATTGTGAATGGAATTGTGCTTTTTATTTGGATTTCTGTTTGTTTATTATTGGTGTGTAGAAATGCAATTGTCTTTTGCACATTTATTTTATACCCTAAGACATTGCCAAAGTCCTTTTTCATTGTAAGGAAGTATTTGACAGATTGTCTTGAGGCTTCACGGTATAGAATTATGTCATCTGCAAAGAGGAATGAATTGATTTCCTCTTTTCCTATTTGAATACCCTTGAATACCTTCTCTTCTCTGATTGCTCTAGCTAGAACTTCCAAAACGATGTTGAACAGGAGGGGTGAGAGTGGGCATCATTGTCTTGTTCCAATTCTCAGGGGAAATGGTTCCAATTTCTGTCTCTTTATGGTGAGACTGTATGGTGGCTGTGGGTTTCTTTTTTTTTTTGAGTTGGAGTCTCACTCTGTTGCCCAGACTGGAGTACAGTGGCCACTCCCGGCCACTGCAGCCTCGACCTGCTGGGCTCCGGCGATCCTTCTGCCTCAGCCTTCCAAGTAGCCGGAATTACAGGCATGCGCTACCACATCCGGCTGATTTTTTGATTTATTGTAGAGATGAGGTCTCGCTGCCCAGGCGGGTCTCGAACCCGTGGGCTCAGGCAATCCACTCACCTCAGCCTCCCAAAGGCGCGGGATTATAGGCTGAGACACCGAGCCCGGCTTGTGGGTTTCTTATAGATGGCTCTTACTATTTTGAGGTATGTTCCATCTGTGCCTAGATGTTCGAGGGTTTTTATCAAGAAGGAGTGCTGGATTTTTTTTTTTTTTTGAGTTGGAGTCTCTCTCTGTCACCTAGACTGGAGTGCAGTGGCCGCTCCCGGCCTCCGCAGCCTCGACCTGCTGGGCTCCGGTGATCCTTCCGCCTCAGCCTTCCGAGTAGCTGGAACTACAGGCACGCGCTACCACGCCCGGCTGATTTTTTGATTTATTGTAGCGATGAGGTCTTGCCACCCAGGCGGGTGCTGGATTTTATCAAAAGTTTTTTCTGCATCTGAAGATATAATCATGTGGTTTTTGTTTTTACATCTATTGATGTATTTAAGTACGTTTATGGTCTTACGACTGTTGAACCAGCCTTGCATCCTGGACATGAAGCCTATTTGGTCATGGTGAATGGTTTTTGAGATGTGTTGTTGAATCTGGTTTGCTAGGATCTTGTTGAGAATTTTATCATCTATGTTCATCAAGAATATTGACCTGTAGTTCTCTTTCTTTGTTGGATCTTTACCTGGCATAAGTATCATTGTGATGTTAGCTTCATAAAATGATTTGGGGAGGGTTACTTCTTTCTCAATTGCCTGGAATATTTTCAGTAGGATTGGTATCAGATCTTCCTTGTTTGTTTTGCAGAATTCTGCTGGAAAGCCATCTAGTCCAGGGTGTTTTTTTTTATAGGTAGTTTTCTTATGACATAGTCAATTTCCTGGATTTTTATTGGTCTATTTAGGTATTCAATTTCTTGTTTCAACCTGGGGAGGTTGTGTGATGTCAGGAAGTTCTCCATTTCCTTTAGGCTTTCAAGTTTCATTCCATACAAGTGTACATAGTAATCTCTGATAATCTTTTGTATTTCTTCAGGGTCAGTTGTACTTCATCTTTTGTGATTCTGATTGTGTTTATTTCGCCTTTTTCTCTCTTTTTCTTGGCCAGACTAGCTAGGGGACCATCAATCTTGTTTATCCTTTCAGAGAATCAGCATTTTGTTTCACTGATTTTTTTGTATTATCTTTTTGTCTTCTCTGTCCTGAATTTGGGTTTTTATTTTGGTGATCTGGATTCTTCTGATGAAGTTAGGTATTTGGTGGTTTTGCTTTTACAGCTTCCTTAGGTGACTTGTTAGGCTGTTAAGTTATGATCTTTCCATTTTCTTCATGTGTGCTTGTAGTGCTATGAATTCCCCTCTTACTACTGCTTTCATGGCATCTCAGAGATTTGGGTAAGATGTTTCTTCATTTTCTTTTGTTTCCAGGAATCTTTTAATCTTTGTTTTGATTTTCATGCTGACCCAGGAGTTAATTTGTATCATGCTATGTAGTGTCCATGTCTTTGTGGGTTTTTGGAGAACTTTGTTGGTGTTGATATTTACTTTTATTCCACGGTGGTCTGAAAAGGTGCGTGGCAGAATTTCAATCTTATGAAATTTGTTTATACTGGATTTATGGCCAAGGATGTGGTCGGTCTTAGAGTATGTTCCATGTGGTTATGAATAGAGTATGTATTCTGTGATCATTGAGTGAGTTTACTGTAGATATCAATTAAGTCCATTTGGTCAAGAGTCACATTGAGGTTCCACATCTCCTTGCTGATTTTTTGTCTTGATGATGTGTTTAGGGTTGTTAGTGGGGTATCAAAGTCCCTAGCTACGATAGTGTTAGAGTCAATATCTTTGTTGAGTTTACCTAGAACAGCATTTGATAACATTTAACAACCCTTCATGATTAAAAAAAAAAAAAAAACCTTAAACACCTAGGCACTGAAAGAACATTCCAAATGCTGTTTCTGAATCTATTTGTATAATTATGTAGTTCTTGGTTTTACATCTGTTTATGTGGTGGGTTATATTTATTGATTCACATCTGTTGAACCAGCCTTGCATCCTAGGAGTGAAGCCTACTTGGTCATGATCAATGATACCTGTAATGTGCTGCTGGATGTGATTTGCTTGTATCATTTTGAGAATTTTTGCATCTGTGTTCATCAGGGAAATTGTGCTACAGTTTTCTTTCCTTGTTGGGTCTTTGCCATTTTGGTTTATCAGGATGATATTGGCTTCATAGAATGAGCAAGGCAGGATTCCTTCCTTCCACATGCTTGGAATACTTTCCATAGGATTGGTATCAGCTCTTCCTTATATGTCTGGTAGAATTCAGCTGTGAATCCATCAGGCCCAGGACTTCTTTTGGGGGAGGGGGCAGGGAGATTCTTATTAGTGAATCCATTTCTAGGATTTTTATTGGTATGTTCAGAATTTCAATTTCTTCCTGTTTCAATCTTGGAAGGATGTGTGTTGCCAGGAATGTCTCCATTTCCTCTAGATTTTCTAGCTTACTCTCATACAGAGGTTCACAGTAACCTCTGTTAATCTTTTGTATTTCTTCAGTGTCTGATGTAGCATCATATTTTTTGTTTCTGATTGTGTTTATTCAAATTTATCTTTTTTTTTTTTTTATCTTGCCAGGAGTCTGTCACTCTTATCCTTTCAGAGAAGTAGGTTTTTGACTCATTGATTCTTTGTATGACTTTTTGGTCTCTATTTCATTAAGTTTTGATTTATTTTGATAATTTCCATTTTTCTACTTGTTTTTGGTTTGGGTTGTTCTTGTATTTTTAAACTCCCTTAGGTACTATGTTAGACTGTTTCTTAGATATCTCTCTATTTTTAAAAATTTTTTATTTTAAAGATGTGGGGTACAACTCAGGGTTAGGTATAAAAATGTTCATTTTGCAGGTACCCTTGTTGATAAGGTGTGCCTCCCCTACCCCCAGCAGTTTCTCACTACTTCCAATCCTGCCCCCACCCCCAGCAGTTTCCTGCTACTACCAATCCTCTCTGTTTTTTATGATGTGTGTGTGCAATGCTATAAACATCTCTTTCATCACTGACCTCACGGTATCACAGAGGTTTTGGTGTGTTGTACCTATGTTTTCGTTTGTTCCTAGGAATCTCTTTTACTTTTGCCTCGATTGTGGTGTTAGCCCAAACATCATTCAGAAGTGTGTTCTTTAGTTTCCATGTATTTGTGTGTTTTGGGGGAAGGGTTCCTGTTGGTGATATTTATTTTTATTCTACTGAGGTCTAAAAAGATGCTGGTATGATTTCAGCCCTCCAAAATTTGTTCACACTTGATTTATGCCCAAATATGCAGCTGATCTTGGAGTATGTTTCATGTGCAGATGAGAAGAATGTATATTCTATGGTTGTTGGGTAACATGTTTTGAAGATGTTTATTACATTTAATTGGTCCTCTGTTGAGGTAAGGTTCTGGATTTCTTTTGTTAGTTTTTTTGCCTCAGTGATCTGTCTAAAGCTGTTAGTGTGGTATTGAAGTCTCTGATTATTATTATATGGGTATTTATGTCCTCTTTTAGATTGTCAATTGTTTTATAAGTCACTGTTTTCAACTTTTAATGACTTAACATCTGTTTTATCTGATATGAGAATAGTTACTCTGGCTCTTTTTTGTTTTCTGTTTGCCTGAACATCTTTCTCCTCCAACCGTTTAGCTTGACCCTGTGCATGTGATTTGTAATGAAATGGGTTTATTGAAGGCAGCAGAAGGATGGATCATTGTTCTTTATTCAGTTTTCTACTCTGTATTTTTTGAGTAGGATGCTCAGACTATTTGTGTTTAAGTTAATTATTGAGATGTGGGGGTTTGTTCATGTCATATTGCTATTAAGAAGCTACTTTGCATTTTAGAATTTGTAGTTGATTTGTGTGGTCTGCAAAATCAGAAGCAAAAGCATAGGTAAGCACAGAGATTTTTCTTTTTTTTTATGCAATCAAAATTTTAATAACAAAGATACTATATTTTAACATGATGAAATATACTTGGCTAAGTCCAGATTAAAAAAAAAAAGTATCTAGCCCAACAGTACAATCATACAGCTTTGTAGAGAACGTTCCATAGATCAACAGAAAATACATTTGAGCACAAAAATAAAAAATATTTAAAGAGAATCTCTAAGCAGCATTTTATTTCTGCAAAAGACATATCTTGTACTGATTAAATATCTACAAGTGCTTTTCCTTTACAAAAATACATATATTCTTAATAGACTAAGTCATTAACAATGACCTGGTAATTCTTTCACTTCAATTTGAATGATTTATAAGCTAAATCTTACAACCACAAAAAGGTTTTTATTTGTATTAAGACGTTACCACTTTTGACAAAAAGCTTAACATATTTTATATTTCAAAGGAAAATTAGCAACATAACTTTACAATATATTCTATGATAGTTTTATTTATTGTGAGGGCTACTCTATTAAAAACTGATGATCTCTGTTGTGTTGCTCAGATGCAGGAAAGCAGCAGAACCCTGGCACTCCCCCAACAAGTCTTGTCATGGACCACAGCTTCTTAAGGACACTTAGGCCCCCACCCCATTCTAAAAAATACAGCAAAAGGAAACTGACCCCAGACAATGTTAGGCTGATCCCATTACACTTATAATGCGTAGAACTTCTGCTCCAGTGGACTCATGTGAAGCGTATGGATAAATAAATCTGTTTACTGGCTCTACATTAACAGAAATACTTAATCTTCATTTATTCTAGATGAGTTTCTTATTCCATGAAGCTCTGTAAGGTGGAAGAAAACTAGGCCCAATATTTAACATTTCTGTTTCACCTGATTGGCGATCTTAAATTACTGAAAGTAAAAAGCATTTCTGAAAAATCAGTCTCAGTTTTGAATTATAAAAAGGGGCATAATGAGTATACAGACACATCTGAATGAGCATTTAAATAATTATTTTTAATTTTATAACTTTCTGAAAAGGAAGTGCTCAAGCATTTTACTTCTATTTGAAAATATAATAAGGACAGAAAGTAAACACACTATTTGTAAAAACTGTATTACACCTGGAAAGTAATCACTTTTAAATTATTGGAAAAACATCACTGTAGAAAAAGCAAAACTATGAAAACCCTGTACTGTATATTAAAGTACATTTTAATGAACTTTGAATCTGATGTTTTTCATCAAAACACTACTGAACTAGTTTATCAAGTAAATCCAGAAACAGTTGGTTATCTTGTGCCTTGGAAGAGTCTGAGTCTCTAGTGTACTTAATACTTTTCACTTTTTCATAAACTATATCTAGCAGAATGTTCCTTTTGTCTCCCAAACTTTAGGAATATATATCTTAAAATAATAACAGCATTTCAAGTTTTAATTTTTCGTTTTTTGTAGTAAGAAAAATTTATTTTTATTTTAAAGATGTGGGGTACAATTCAGGGTTAGGTATACAAACGTTGATTATGCAGGTACCCTTGTTGATGAGGTATGCCCCTCCCTTCCCTAGCAGCCTTCCTCAACTGCCAATCCCAATCCCCTCCACTGGCAGTTTCCCACTACTGCCAATCCCTTTCTTATAGGATTACAATTGTTCAAGGTCCACTTATGAGTGAGAACATGTAGTACTCTGTTCTCTGTTTCTGTGATACATCACTGAGTATGATCAACACTAAATCCATCCACATGCTGTGAAGTCCATATGTTTGTACATCTTTATGACTGCATAATATTCCATTGTGTATATGTGCCACATTTTTTTATCCAGTCCAGCTTTGATGGACAACGTGGTTGGTTCCATGTTTTTGCTATTGTGAATAGAGCGGCAACAAACATACGTGTGCAGGTATATTTTTTTGTAGAATGATTTGAGCTCCTCTGGGTATACTCCCAATAGGGGGATTGCTGGGTCATATAGAAGGTCAATTTCTAGTTTTTTCAGAAACTACCACACTGTCTTCCATAGAGGTTGTACTAGTTTGCATTCCCACTAGCAGTGTGGAAGTGTTCCTTTTTCTCTACATCCTTACCTGCGTCTGTTGTTGTTTGTTTTATTAATGATGGCCATTCTTACTAGGGTTAGGTGGTATCTCAATGTGGTTTTGATTTGCATTTCTCTGGTGATGAGTGAGGCTGAGCACTTTTTCATATGTCTGTTGGCTGCCTGTATATCTTCTTTTGAGAGGCATCTATTCATGTCTTTTGCCCACTTTTTAATGGGGCTGTTTGTTTGGTTTTTTTTTTTTTTTTTCCTTTTGGCACGTTTGAGTTCCTTGTAGATCCTAGATGTTAGGCCTTTATCAGGTAAAGAGCTGGCAAATATTTTTTCCCATTAGCACAGAGGTTTTTCATTTTTGTGCTAAGAACATTCCTAAGTATCTCCTAAAGTGTTGGTCTGTAGGTGGCATATTCTCTTAGGGACTGGATGTCTGGGAAAATTTTGATTCTCTTTCAATAATGGAACTTAATTTTGTGTGGTAGGAATTGCTTGTCTAGAATTGTTTTTCTTTAAGCATATTAAAAATGGGTCCTCAGTCCCCTCTGACTTATACGGTTTCTGTTGTGAGATCTACTGTAATTCTGATGGGTCTCCCTTGGTAAATGGTCTGTCCCTTCTCTCTAATTGCCTTTAGGATTTTTTTCTTTCATGCTCACTTTGGCAAGTCAGATTGTCATCTGCTTTGGGCATTATTGTCTCTTGTAATATCTCACAGGAGTTGTCTGAATTTCTTGTGTCCACACAAGATAGGGGAAGTTTTCTTGGATGACCTCATGGAAAGTTTGCTCCAGACTATTCTCAGTTTCCCCTTTTCCCTCAGGGATGCCAGTCACATAGATTTGGTCTCTTTACATTATCCAAGACCTCTCACAGACTTTGCTAATTTTGCCTAATTATTTCCTCTGTATTTTTGTAAGACTGGGTAATTCAATAATGTGAATTTTAAGGAATCATTGTGGTGATGGAAATATTCTATATCTTGACTGTAACAGTCAATATCCTTGCTGTTATATTGTGTACTATAGTTTTGGCTATTATGAATAAAATTGATATAAATATATGTGCACAGGTTATTGTGTCAAAATAGGTTTTCATTTTTCTGAGATAAATCCCCAAGATTCCAATTGCTGTGTAGTGTGATAACAGCATATTTATTTTTTAAAGAAATTGCCACATTTATTTCCAAAATGACTACCATTTTACATTCCCTCTGGCAGTATATGATCCAGTTATTCTGGATCAATACCAGAATTTGGCATTGTCATTTTGTTTTAAATTTTAGCTATTCTGATAAATGTGTAATGGTATGTTGTAATTTAAATTTGAATATTTCTAATGGCTAATAATGTTGAACATTGTTAGATACCTATATTTGCTATCCATATCTGCTTTGGTGAACTGTTTTTTCAAATCTTCACTCATTTTCTTTTCTTTTTTTTAACTTTCTTTTATTATAAAGATGTAGGGTACAAGTCAGGATTAGGTACGCATGTAATTTATGTTCAGGTGAAGTTTGGGCCTCCAACTGGTGCCCACTTCCCCTGCTTTAGGATCAGGTACTCTTTGTGTTGTTATATGCCCCTCCCTCTCAGCAGTGTCCCATGAGTGCTGATCCTTCCTTTGAATTATTGTGGTTAATGCTTAGGTCCCACTTATGAGTAAGAGCATGAGGTATTTGGTTTATTTTTTCTGTGATAGTTCCCTAAGAATGATTGTTTCTAATTCCACCCAATTTGCTGAGAAATCCATGATTTTGTCCTTTATAGCTGTGTAATATTCCATTGTGTATATGTACCACATTTTCTTTATCCAGTCTACTTTCTGTGGTCATTAGTGTTGGTTCTGAGTTTTTGCTATTGTGAATAGTGTAGTAATAAACATGTGTGTGCAGGTTTCTTTGTTGTAGAATGATTTGTGTTTCTCTTGGTAAATTCCCAGGAGGGGCATTCCTGGATCATATGGAAGGTCAATTTCTAGTTCCTTTTGGACTAGTGCAACTCCTACCAACCTTTTCTCTGCACCCATTCCATCATCTCTTGTTTTTTGATTTATTAGTGACTGCCATCCTTACTGGGGTAAGGTAGGGTCTCCGTGTGATTTTGATTTGCTTTTCTCTAATGACTAGTGAGGCTGAGGAAGTTTTTTGTGTATCTATTGGCTGGTCATGTGTCTTCTTTTGAGAGGTATCTATTCATGTCCTCTGCCCATTTTTTAATAGGGCTGTTTTTTGGGGTTCCCCCCCCCCTTTCAGATCTTTATTCTTATAGATCCTGGATATTAGGCCCCTATCAGATATGCAAATGGCACTTTTTTTTTCCATGCTGTGGGTTATCTCCCCACTATCTTGATGGTTTCTTTAGCTGTGCAAAAGCTGCCAATTTTGATGAAGTCCTACTTGTCTGTCTTAACTTTTATGGCACATGCTTTTAAGGATTTGATCAAGAATTCGCTGCCTACTCCAGTGTGCATAAGGATGTCTCCTGTGTTTTCTTCTAAGATTCTATAGTTTAAGGTTTTACATTTAGGTCTTTTATCCATTACAGTTGATTTTCATATATAGTGATAGGTAGAGGGTCCTGTTTCATTCTTCTGCATGTGGTCAGCCAGTTTTCTCAGCACCATTTGCTAAATAAGGTCTCCTCTCCCCAGTGGCTGTTATTGATGACTTTGTCAAAGATGAGTTGGTTGAGAGATTGAGTTTTTGCTTTTGCTTCTATAATCTCTGTCCTGTTCTATTGGTCTATATGCCTGTTCTTGTACCAGTACCAGGCTGTTTTGATTATTGTAGCCTTATAGTAAAGTTTAAAGTCTGGAAGTATAATGCTCCCTGCTTTATTCCTTTTGCTGAGGATTATTTTGGCTATTCGTGCTCTGTTTTGTTTCCATATGAATTTCTATATTGTCATTTCCAGGTCTGAAAAAAAAAAAAGATGTTGGTAGTTTGGTGAGTATTGCATTGAATCTGTAGATTGCCTTGGGTAGGATGGACATCTTGACAATATTGATTCTTCCAATCCATGAGCAGGAAATGTTTTTCCATTTGTTTGTGTCCTCATTTATTTCTTTAAGTAGTGTTTTGTAGTTCTCATTGTAAGATCTTTCACTTCTCTTGTTAAGAAGATGCCAATGTATTTCAGTTTTTTGTGGCTATTGTGAATGGGATTTTGCTTTTTGTTTGATACTCAGCCTGTTTGTTACTGGTGAATAGAAATTCCACTGTCTTTTTGCACATTGATTTTATACCCCGAAACTTTCCCAAAGCTATTTATCAGTGTAAGAAGGTTTTTGACAGACTCCTTTAGGTCTTCAAGGTATAGGATCATTTCATGCACAAAGAGAGATATCTTAACTTCCTCTTCCTATTTGGTTACCCCTGATTTCCTTCTCTTGCCTAATTGCTCTAACGAGGACTTCTGGCACTATGTTGAACAAGAGGGTGAGAGTGGGCAACCTTGTCTTATTCCTGTTTTCAGGGGAAATGCTTCTCTATATATTTAGACCTTTTATTTCCTTAATTAACTTCATACAGCTTTTAGCATACAAATGCTGTACATGTTTTGTAGATTTATATCTAAGCATTTCATTTTGGGGAATTATTTTAAATTTTAAATTTTGATGTTTATTGAAGTGTGTAGCATTTGAATTAATTTGTGTATATGTATTTTATATCTTATGACCTTTATATGTATAGAATAATATCAGATTCAAATACAGCAGACTTTTTTCATCTTTTCTTCTCTGTATATATTTTATTTCATTTTATTTCTTTATTGTCCTGGCTAGAACTTCTAGGATTATGTCACATAAGACTACTATAAGTTGATGTCCTTTCCTTACTCCTGATATTACAGAGAAAGCATTGAGACTTTCTCTATTAACTATAGTATTAGACATGTTTTTTGTAGTCATTTTGTGACAAGTCAAAGAAGTTCCATTCTAGTATAGTTTTCTAAGAGTATTTTTTTCATGCATATTAAATTTTATTAAAGTGCTTTTTCTGTCGGTTGAAAAGATCATATGATTTTTTTTTCTGTAGCCTATAATATGATGAATTACAGTGATTGATTTTTACATATTGAACCATTCTTGCATCTCTGGAATAAACCACATTTGGCCATGATGTGTACAGTTGACTCTTTGTATTTGTCCACCCACATTAACTCAACAACCACAGATTAAAAATATTAGGAAATAAGAACAATAATAATAGCAATGCAGTAAAAAATATTTAAATTCAACATAACTACATAGCATTTACATTTTATTATGCATTATAAGTGATCTAGATATTATTTAAAGTGTGCAGGAGCATGTGCATACGTCATATGCAGATCCTGCACTATTTTATATAAGGGACTTGTGCATCCTTGAACTTTTTAACCTCAAGGGTGGGGAGTTCTGGAATCCTCTGTAGATACCCAAGGGATAACTCTTGATTCTTTTTACTGCTGAATTATATTTGATAATAGTTTTAAATGGATTTTAACACCTATATTCAGGAAAGATATTGATTGATCTGTAACTTTGATTTTTAAGTATTTTGTACATTCTTTGGTTTTGATTCAGGGTAGCACTAGCTTCTTAAAATGAATAGAAGTATTCCATCTTCTACTTTCTGGAGAGAATGTGAAATTGTCATTCTTCTTTACATATTTGAAAAATATTTCCCAATAATATCATCTAACCTTGAAGATTTCTTCTTGGGTAGCATTTTAATTATAAATTTAATTTCCTTAATAATTATAAGATTATTCATATTATCTATTTCATGTTTGGTGAGTTCTGGTAGTTTGCATCTTTAAAAATTGTTTTTTTTATCTACGTTGTCAAATTCGTGTGTATAATGTTGTTCATAGTATTATCTTAATGTCTTTTAGATGTCTGCAGGACTTATAAGGTATCTTTTCTTGGATTCATCATATTGATCATTTCTGTCTCTTTTTTTCTGTCATTCTTATTGAAGTTTGTCAATTTATGTATCTTTTCAAATAATCAGGTTTTCTTTTCCTATGAGTGGTTTTCTTTTATTTCTCTATTTTCAATTTCATTGATTTCTGCTTTTATCTTTATTATTTTCTTATTTTTGCTTGCTTTGGGTTTATTTGTTCTTGAGGTGAGAGTTTATATTATTGATTTGATATTTTTTTCTTTTCTCATGTGTGCATTTTGTGCTATACATTCCCCCCTTATCACTACCTGAACTGTTTCCCACACATTTTGATATGTTGTATTATCATTTTTATTCAATTCAGTATATTTCTGTTTCCCTTGAGACTTTCTCTTTGATCCATGGATTATTTAGAAAGGTGTTATTTAGTTTCAAAGTGTTTGGATTTTTTATTATCCATGTGTTATTGATTCAAATTTGATTTCATATACAACCAAGTATTCAGTTGTGTTTTGTTCAAATCAGGGACATTATTCTGTTTTCTTCATGGATGCATATAGCAGATATAATAAGTATAATTTAGCAACATTTTATTTTTACTGTGACGAATGACTCCTAATTTGCTATTATCCTCTGGTTAGTTATTACTGGTACAACCTGAAGCTATTGAATTTTGTGTTTTTCTGTTTCTTTTCCTAACATTACCTTTTATTTTTAATGAATTGTTTTAAATAAAATTCCATTTTGCATGATCAACATTAATAAATTGCAAGGAGTCACTTCTGTTCTGAAAATTGTGCCCTTTCATCATGAACATAAAAGAAGATTGCTGCCAGCTTATTGACAGTGTTCCAGCCCCTTAAATACTAACATCTGAATCTTTTGGCCTGAAATATGACAGATTTAATCAGTGGGGATTCTTTTAGTGACTGGAGAGAGTTACTGAAGAATTACATTCTGCAAGTTTAGTAGGCAGTCTTTAAATATGAAGTCAGCATGTCATCAATGTGTTTTGTTAAATATTTAATCTCTTGCAGTGTTATTATCATAATTGCTTTTATAATGTGGTTTATTTTCAGGTTACAAAAGTTTATTCACATGTTACTTTATGTAATCCTCATGAAAACCTGTGCTGTAGAATTAATAAAAATTGCAATAGCACACATTTGTTATGAGATTATCTGCATAAAGTTCCAAAGAACATTTTCTTCCAAGTAAATAAGCATTAATCAGATGTTACTACTGCTATGCTACTATTACTACAACATATTAGTAATACTAAGAGAACATTTCATTATTACCTTTTAAAAGTTAGAAAATCTTGGGTCATATGGTCTGTAAGTGACTTTATAATATTCCTAACAAAGTAAAAAGAGTGATCTAAAAATACATATTTACTGGATTAATTTTTGATATAATTATTTTTAAACTAGATAATGAAAAAATATCATGATATACAGTAGAATAAAGCATTTAGTGTTTTCCTACAAATCCTATGTAATACATTCTATTTTAACTCACTTATATGTACTAGATGAATACAATTTAACATGTCATTTGAAAAAATACATACCTGTGTTCAATTAAATTAAACACCTGTTTATTTGTAACACAAAAGATTTGGTGATTTGGTAATTCGCTTATTTTTTAAATAAAAATTTGACATACTGTGCCTGTTATTTTACAACTTGGTTTTCTTCTGGAGCAGTCCATGAATATTCATGCCAAGATGTATGTATGATTGTGAGTTTGAGTGTATGTGTATCTGTTTATCCATATTATCTTATATAGTTCAACACTTGAACTCAGAAATACTTCGTTGGAAGTGTCAATTGTGTATAGCATTTTCTTTGATTTTGCACCCACTATTGATCTATTGCGCTGAACATATCATCACTATTTTAGCCAATGCCATAGTTTTGACTTGTATTTTATGTATATATGTGTGTGTGTGTGTGTATACACACATTATATAGTATATATGCACAACAAATATTTATATGTATGTGTGTGTGTATATATATCTATATATATGTATGTATATATATCCTGCACTTGTTGATGCTTATCCTTTTTTTCCTGAGGTTTATCTAGGTCAGTATCCTTATATTTGCACATCAGGTGGGATATGAAAGTTATTTGGAGTAAAAATTAGTTTGGAGCCATTAGAAGTTGCCCGTGGTTAGATTTGGACGTTAAAAACCCCTTGGACCCCAGAAAAGCTGTAAACCACTAGTCACAAAAATAGGTAATGAAATCGTGAGTAAAGACTTTTTATAATGAGGACATTTTACAACATAACAGCTTATTATTTGGTAAGTAATGCAAATCACTGTCATTAAAGAATTTGCTTAATAGATGTGAATATGGGCATTAAGATTTTAATTTATGTCTATCATTTTTAGGTTATAAAAGTATTTGAAAAGAGGTGCTTCATTCAAATTTTATAACTATTTTGTGATATAAAAGTAATAATATTTTAAATATTATAATGGTGTTGTGAGGATTAAATGAAATTATCCACAAATATGCACAAAAGGCCAGCCTTACTGGTAGTAAGAACTAAGAAATTTTAATAAAGATCATTGACATTGTTATTGATTATATTTAGCAATTATTATAATCTTTATAGGGAAAGAAAACACTTGTGATTGTAGAAATTTTATTGACTTTTTTAAAAGTTAAAAAGAAGCCGGGCTCGGTGGCTCAGCCTGTAATCCCGCGCCTTGGGAGGGTGAGGTGAGTGAATTGCCTGAGCCCGCGGGTTCAAGATCTGTCTGGGCAACTTGGTGAGACCTCATCTCTACAATGAATCAAAAAAAAATTAGCTGGGCATGGTAGCACGTGCCTGTAGTTCGAGCTACTTGGAAGCTGAGGTGGAAGGATCACCGGAGCCCAGCAGGTTGAGACAGCGGTGGCCGGGAGCGTGCCACTGCACTCCAGCCTGAGTGACAGAGTGAGACTCCAACTCAAAAAAAAAAAAAAAAGAATATAATTTTACTTTTATATTTGAAAGAAGTATTTTCCTTATTAATTTTGAAATGTGAACCATATTGTCTCATTGTAATTACTAAAGTTAGGAAAATTTATTTCACAATGTTCAATACTTCTTTTTAACTGACATTAAGTGGCCTAGAAACTTGATATTTGAAAGCATATTCTATAGTCAAACAAATAGAAATTAACCTGTAATAAAATAACCTAAAGCCTTTTTGCAAAGGTATGTTTTTGTGTGTATCATCATCACTGTTTTATTACAATTTTTTAAAAATGCAGCTACTCTTACTTTTGTTGCCACCTTTCAGCAAGTGAAAAATAGTAGTACTTGTTGAGGCGAAATGTCTTGCCCATGTCCCATAGTACATAAAATTTTAGAATGTGTTTTATGTTAATTTTTAATTAAAACTCTTTTAGCTAATCTAATAAAATGAAACAATGGTTTACAATAAGTAATATAATATCTCATAATATAGATCTTCTTCATATCCAATTTTAATACTAATATGTACAAATCCCACAATGCTTGTATATGCCAAGAAATATATAAAGATTCTTGTTCTGTGCATGCAATGGTTTGTTTTTCAAATAAAAATTGCAACATTCACTCCCCATTTTTTTTTTTTTTTTGAGTTGGAGTCTCACTCCTGCCCAGACTGGAGTGCAATGGCCGCTCCCGGCCACTGCATCCTCGACCTGCTGGGCTCCGGCGATCCTTCCACCTCAGCCTTCCAAGTAGCTGGAACTACAGGCACGCACTACCACACCCGGCTGATTTTTTCATCTATTGTAGAGATGAGGTCTCGCCAAGTTGCCCAGGCGGGTCTCGAACCCGTGGACTCAGGCAATCCACTCACCTTGGCCTCCCAAAGCGCAGGATTATACACTGAGACACCGAGCCCGGCTTCGCTCCCCATGCTTATTCGGCTTGTTCCAAACACTCCATGGATGACCCTGTCATGATAAATATATATTTACTTGTATATAATTTAAGCATGTAAAGCAACAGGTAATATTTTAGGAAGCACTTAATATCTGCAAATAAAAATGAGTTTTCTACTGAATATTTATATCTGCATCAAAGATTACTCATTGTGTTCTGTTGATTGGTCATCATTTTTTAGATAATACCATGCTATATCAATGATTGTATTTTAGGTTGGTTATATATTTTGGTGCATGATATTGTTTATGGTCTTTCTTTTTCTTTTAGGTTATGTTACTCTCAGTGGGTTCCACTAGGTTGTCACATTTTTTTTTCCGTGTTGGAGTCTCACTCCTTTTCCCAGGCTGGAGTGCAGTGGCATGCACGCTCACGGCCACCCCAGTGTCAACCACCTTCTGGGCTCCAGCGATCCTTCTGCCTCAACCTTCCTAGTAGCCAGAACTACAGACTCACGCTACCATGCCCTGCTATTTTGTATTTTATTGTATTTTGTATTTTATTGTATTTTATTGTATTACCTTGGCATCCCAAAGTGCTAGGATTACAGGCTGCACCACTGAACCCGGCTGGTTGTCACTTTAATTCATAAAAATGTTTTGCAAACCTTGACTCACAAAAATTTCACAACAATGCTGTGGTATAGAATCTATATTTTTAAATTTCTTTAATTTTTTTTTTTTTTTTTTTTTTTTTAGTCAGAGTCTCATTCTGTCACCCAGGCTAGCATGCAATGGCATGCTAACAGCTAACTGCAGCCTCAAGCTCCTGGGCTCAAGCAGTCCTCCCACCTCAGCCTCCCAAGTAGCTGGACCTACAGGCATGCATCACACCACTTAGCTAATTTTTTTTTTAATAGAAACGAGGTCTTGCTATGTTGCCTAGAATGGTCTCAAGCAGTCCTCCTGCTTTGGCATCTCAAAGTGCTGGGATTGCAGGCATGAATCATCGTACTTGGCCATACATCTGTAATATTGTAAGGATTAAATAAAATAGTCCACAAATGTTGTTAAGTGTCGGTAACTAAGAGGTAATTAAGAGTTAATTAAGCATTAATTAAATGTTGAGAAATATAATTGTTAGTATTAATTTTGAACAATCGTATTTTAGTAAAAGGAAAGATTACTGATTATAGATGTAAGTATTCTGCTTATGATCCTACAAGAACCTAGTAGTATAATGGATTCTGATATATAAAATATTATTTCTTATAAATGTTTTAAAAATAGTTATAATTTATCTCACCTTAGCCCTTGAACTCTTGATCTTTTACACATTTGTGAATACAATCTTATATTCTTCAGAAACATGAACTTCTCTGTTTATTAATGTATATCTAACACTGTTTTTCCAACATATTCATTGTCAAAGAAAATAAAATGTATGCACATCTGTGCGTGATATTTTTCTAGAAGTGGAATGATATACTCATTCTATATATATTCTGTTTCAGGCTCTGAAGAATACATGATTTATAGTTATTCAGGTAAAATTATTTTTGGAAAACATTTTGTGATATAAAATGAGAGAGTAAATTAATTTTTACATCAAATATGAATCGCCATATACTCTACTATTCTTTCTGTTCTGATAGCCTCTATGAGTAGTGGAGGCAACATTATATTGTTTTAATGACTGTTAAATGTTGACAGTGGTATTAAGGTCTGGTTGTAGCACATTCCCTTACACTTTTTGTATGTAGTTTTCTGATATAATATCACACTTTTCTATTTAGAGGTTAATGATGCCATCACCTTGTAAATTTGCACTAAGTGTGACATCTATGTTTTTCATTGTGGAATGTCAATAGTAAGTTTGAGAAAAATCAACAATGATGTAACATAGGGTTTGCTCATGCTTTGTTAGGAGGTATGTGATGAGGAACATTATATTGTTTTCCATATATATGATCACTTTATTCCTAGTAATTTGCTTTTATTTGTATGTTAAAGCATTCTAATAGGCAGGTTTTTTATTACTGATTATTTCTGGTATGTAGAAAATGTACAGTTTCAAACTAGTGCAACCTCTGTGGAAAGCAGTGTGGCGATTCCCAAAAGCTCTAAATATCAACCTCCCATATGACTCCTCAATCCCCCTACTGGGAATATACCCTGAAGAACTCAAATCACTCTGTCAAAAAGATACCTGCACACAAATGTTTATCGCAGCATTCTTCACAATAGCAAGAACCTGGAACCAACCATGCTGTCCATCAAAAGAGGACTGGATTAAAAAAACGTGGTACATATACATGATGGAATGCTATGCAGTCATAAAAAAGAACAAAATCATGGCAGCAACCTGGATGGAACTAGAGTCTATAATACTGAGTGACCTCTCACAAAAATAAAGATCTGAGTGTCACACGTTCTCACTCATATAGTGGATCTTGATCATCCAACGTATTACCATAAGAAAATGACTGACAGTGGTGGGAAACTATGGGAGTGGGAAGGGAGATGGGACTAATGGTAGTAAACATCTGTCTGGGGACTGGGAGACACCTCTTATCAACAAGGGTACCTGAACAATGCATATTTGTGTACCTAACCCTTAACTGTATCCCACAATATCATAATAAAAATATTGATTATAAAAAAAGAAAATGTACAGTTTCTTGTATGTTACGTTTCAGCCTTACCACCTTATCCCTCTACCAGTTGTCACTTTTTCTCATGATTCTAGATGGATAATTTTTCTGATATGTTTTCAGCCCATTTGGTGATATAAGGCAGTGATTTACAATGAAATAATTAATAAACTTCCCCCTGTGTATTTCCTCTTTTACTTCTCAACTTCAACAGCTGACAAAAATCTTGTATCATTCAATAGTTTTAATAGTTTATTTTTCTTTCCTTATTTATTTATTTTTGAGTTGGAGTCTCACTCTTTGTTGCCCAGGCTGGAGTGCGGTGGCACACTCATGGCCACTGCAGCCTTGACCTGCTGGGCTTAGGTGATCCTTCTGCCTCAGCCTTCCAAGTAGCTGGAACTACAGATGCATGTAGAGACAAGGTCTCACCAAGTTGCCCAGGCTGGTCTCTAACCCCTGAGTTCAGGCAGTCCTCTCACCTCGGCCTTCCAAAGTGCTGGGATTACAGGCTGAGACGCTGCACCCGGACCATAGTATCTTTTTCTTAGATCATATATTGGAATATCATGTTAGAATGAGAATTATTCATGATGTTTACATGTAAGTTTTTAACACTATAGAATTATATCCATTTATTTTTTCTTTTTAAAATAAAACTTGGTTTATTACAGAGTACAATTTTGAATGTGGGGATGACTGGGATCTACAATGGGAAATACCCTCAGTTCTAAAAGGAAACAAGAAAAATGTGGTCTGCAGAGCTGTTTCAGAAGGGGGCCATGCAGTTCACCCTGAGGCAACTCATACAGGGTTTAGCTGGGATATGGTTGAGCCACAGAAATAACGGTTTTTAGAGATGCAAGTGATTGGGACTTTAAATGTAACAGTAAAAAGGCTTAGCATGTTAAACTCCATTTTGCTCCTACCCCCACCCCCCCATACCATGGTGATATCTTTTAGGATAACTGCTTCTGCTTACCTCTGCATGTAGACCAAGCTAACTATGGGAGAAATTTAGTTTATTGTGTGTGTGTGTGTGTTTGCATTTTTAAAATTTTATTTTAAGGATTTACTGATCTGTGTATCACTATGTTGGTCAATATCAAATTGTTTTTCATAAAAGTATTGTAAGCTGATCATATGTTTTGGTGCCTCCTATTGTAATACTCCTTATTAGTTGGAACCTAAGAGGTTGGGGCTGTGTACGGGGCTTAACTAAAATTTGTCAAGGCAAAAAATTGGTTTGCATCAACTGGGCAGCTTTGCTGTAAGTTGATAGAGTTGGATCTCAGTAGTCACCTAGTCTCAGAAAACCTAGAGACTTTTAAACATTAAATATGAGTTAATGTAGTAGTGGGGATTATTCTCCACTAATAAGAAGGATTTTTCAAAGAATATTATTTTGTTGATAATGAATTTTCAAATAGGAACTCTTTCATCAACACATTTATCTTCACAGGAATTGAAATAAATATTGTGACAATATACTCTTGTGTATGTCTCTTTCACTTTTTAGATTACAGAAATTTTTACACATGATGTCTCATTGAAACTTTATAGAAATCCTGTGATATAACTTAATAATAATTTCATATGGAGGGCACAAGGATTAAATGATATAAATCACAAGTATTTATGAAGATTCCTACCTGGCCTGTATTACCTAAATTTTAGTAAAGATTACTATTAATTGTTTTCTCATTATAAACATTGAAAAATTACATGAATCTTTTTGCAAAAAGATAAATTAGTGATTGCTGAACATGTTTTACTTAAGGTCCACAAAATGTGAGTGGTATAAATTTATATTTTAACAATATGCTTTCTTTATTTAAAATTAACTATTTATGAAAAATTTATGACCTCCTTCCAATGAAGTCTATATTCTACAACAGTTCCTTAATGCCTATTAACTTCCTTATACTTAACATTAAATATTTCTGTTTTTAAATAAACATATACTGACACATAACTAAAAAGTCTTATTTCTTTTGTGTCCACAAATGAGTTATCTTGTGCTTATTTTGTAATCTGTGTTATTTATTGAACACTACACAAATTCTTCCTGGCCAGAGGAGTATTTTAAGGTTTTGTATTTTAAAATTCAACTCTTTTTTAAAGTTCTTTTTACAATTAAAAAAATTAGTTTGGGGGGGGAATTGGACTTTGAGCGGCCCATTCTCCAGATAGTGAGCATTGTACTCAATAGGACTTCTGAATCCTAAGCCTCCTTCCCACCTTCCCCCTTTTAGAGTCCAGTGTCTATTACTTCCATCTTTATGACCATTAAATTCTAACTCTTTAACCAATGTTGTAAATATATATAGGTTTGTGTGCATAATTTGTTTTTAGCAAGTAGAGATTTTGTCACACTCCTATTAGTAAATCAGTCTTGTTATTTCTCAGTTTTTGAGACCCAATATTAGTTTTTTTAAGAAATTGTAATGTTGAAATGTCACTTAGAAACTGAAGGGTCAAAATCACTTACTTGGTCTTTCTTTTAATTCTTCAATGATTCAGGACATTATGCTACTTTTTCTCTATAAATCCGTAACAATTCATAATAAAGTTGGTTTCTTTTTTTTTTTCCTTTTTTTTTTTTTTTTTTTTTTGGAGTCTCACTCTGTCGCCCAGACTGGAGTGCAGTGGCACATTCCCGGCCACCGCAGCCTCGACCTGCTAGGCTCCAGCAATCCTTCTGCCTCAGCCTTCCAAGTAGCTGGAACTACAGGCACGCACAACCACGCCTGGCTAATTTTTTAAATTTATTTATTTATTGTAGAGATGCGGTGTCGCCAAGTTGCCCAGGTGGGTCTCAAACCTGCGGGCTCAGGCAATTCACTCACCTCCGCCTCCCAAAGCACGGGATTACAGGCTGAACCACCGAGCCCGGTTTAAAGTTTGTTTCTTAAAGCAATTATTCATTCTGTTTTGAAGATGCAGACATTCTTTTTGGTATCTAGGGAAACTACTGATATGTGTATTTCCTTTGTTTTCATTCACCTTATCTACCAATTCTCATTAATTTACAAACCTGGGACTTATAGGTAAATAGCACATACTTTATGAATTGTAGTTTTAAATAAAGCCAAATACCAAAATATCCTATGAAAAGGACCTATAGTTTACAGTACTGACAGGGCAGAATCCCCTTTACTTCCTTTATTTTCAGACCAAGGGTGTTCATTTCTGTTTTGTGATCTATTGTTACATGTTATAGCTGGCAACTGGTCCATATTATCTGTGCATCTACCAAAAGCACATACATCTGGATAACTTGTGGGTTAAAAATGACAACTTATTATTATGGTTAATCTACACCTTGTGGGAAGAATTTATAACAGTGTTTAGATCCTGATATTTAGGAAATTCTGTTGTTTATTGAAAGTCAGTATGATATAAATACATACATTTGTTAGGAATGTCACATGATGACATTGATACTTTCCTCATTGCTTGTTTCCAGTTTACAGAAGTATATTTGTTTTCTCATCAGTCTTTCAAACATATGTCCAAAATAGAATTAACTGTTGCAAAGCTACAGTTTTGCTCTGAATTTAAATGAAGTAATCACAAAGGGAACTAAGTACATGGACTGCCAGTTAATAAAGTATTATTAAGCAAATTTTGATTATTTTTATTATTTAGTTACAATATGAGCAGTTTGTAAAATGTTCTTTACTATCTGGGAAAACTCAAGATATTTAGAGACAGTGAATTGTTTAATATCTCAGAACAAATGATTTTTAAATTTTATTTTATTGGTTATTTGATAACAAAGGTAGCAATTTATCAACCTAGCCAGTAAATGAGGCAATGATGCAGTATGCAAAATTTAATTTCTTTGTAACACTTCCACTCCACATACTAACAATAAAACAGAGATATTACCCTCATATGTATCATTCAACAATATTTGTCACAATAAAAAAATCCCATGTGGTCCTCCTCAGAAAATGTTAAACATCTTTTATTTGTGGTTGAACCAAAAATGGGATCCTCTTATGCTCATTCTGTATTCATTTTTCCCCTGAATATTCTGTCAAGCATATCCTTGTGGGGTCAAAAGGCATTGTTTGTTTCATGTTTTAAAATTCAGCTCTTTTACCTATGTGCTTTGGGGTATATTGTGTGTAGTGAGAAATTCAGTGAATGTATTTCCTAGAAATAGAGAATGTGCCTTCTACTATGTCATGAGGATTTATTGAGTAACCTTACCCATTTATATTTTGAAGTTGACATTAACAGCACTTTCTCAAATTACCTAAATGTTAAACTTGTAATTTTATTCATTAAATGACATTTTTAAAACTTCCACATCTTTACAATATAGAATCTGCTCCACTCCCAACAAAGGTTATGACCACTTATTTTGCATTTTTTTTTAATTCAGAGTAAGGTTTTTTCTTTATATCAGTACTAAAGTTTATTTCCACATTCATGTTTTCAATAATTTTTCCCCATTGCACTCACCAACTCTTTTTGCTTGTACTTAAGAAAAGTATTAATTTGTATTTTTTGTGACTGTCCACTTTACCTCGGTTTTTTCAAATGCTACTTGAGATATTTTTAGGTGGGTAGAATATCTGTATTATATATTGTAATTTTACGTAAAGTTACATATAGTATTATTACAAATTAGTGCTTTATGGTAAAGTGCCTAACGTCAGAATGCATTCTTATTTTGTAAGGATACACCACCACTTCCTACCTATTCCCCCCCACAAATCTTTCAAATCTGAAATGTCCACCTATATTTAGAAATCTGAATCTCTAGAACATATTTAGAGGTACTTTGCTGACAGATCATCCAAGATTGTCACAGTATCCACCTGAAATGCAGATATCAAATAGGACAGTTTTATGTTACTGAGTAGGAAAAATTACACTTCCTAGTAGTGCGATAAAAAGGTTGTAAATAGATAATTAGTTATGTCATAAGAGGGTTTTTTGTTAAATAATAACAAATGTTATGGTAATACAGTTGCTCTTTTTTCTCTGTTCTCATTGTCAAAATAATTTTCACATATTGCTGTATTTGATCCTCGTGACAAATCTGTAATGTGGAATTAATAATTTTCAGGTAATAGGTTTGATTTAAATGTCATATGAGGTAAACTTTTTAAAAGCACACCACCTACTAGCTAAACATGCGTTAGCAGATGTTTATTGTTATTATTGATGTTGGTAATACTAATTAGTTTTCTACTAACATTTTTAACAGAGACTTTTAGATATTATATGACTTTTCTAATATCCTGCAGCAAATCACTATTTGAAATTTTATTTTTCTATTGATTTTTAAATAACCCAAATATAATTTCTCAGCCTACCTAATGAAATGAAGCATAGTTGTATATTAGAAAAAATAATAATGTCTTGTACAAATGCTTCACTCCACATCTCATTTTTAGCCACTTTTAACTGCCTCTCATGCATATAATTAAACATTTTTCATGTTTAAACAAGAATATAAACACATTCATATAGATCACCTTTTTGCTTTTATTTTATAGAAATGTGGGATTATACTTTGCACATTATTATATTGTTCTCTCTTAATAGCCCCTTGTTGGCCTCTCACAGCTCTTGAACCCTTATGGAGCATATATTGCAATATAAATATGAATATTTTAAATTTTCTCTTTAAAAATATAAAATTATGACCATCAAATGGCTATTTCTAGAACCTTTAGACCAGTGTTTCTGAAACTTCAATGTGTATAGACATTTTTTGGGAATCTTGTGAACATAAATATCCTAATACAGGAGGTGGCTGGAGTAGAGCATGCGATTCTGTTTCTAATAAGTTCACAGGTGATACACTGCTGATCTCTGGACCACACTTTGAAAAACAAGGCTAGAAAACATGCTTCATCCTGGAATGGTTGCCCATTTCACTTGGTCCATAGTGGTCATTCTGCAATCTCCCTTTACCATCAGAACAGCAGTTTCCATAGGCTTTATCCTGTGCTTGATCTCCCACGTTCTGTATTCGCTGTCTTTCTCTTTCCTGATTTACTATTTCCTTTTTGATGAAGCAATATTTCTTATTGGTGACCTAAGAAAGGGTGCATTGGCTGTAATTGTTTTTTATATTGTGTGAATGAAAGTGTCATCTTTTCACTTTCACACTGGAATGACCCTTAGCTAAAATGTAAAGAGTGTGCCATATATCACACTGGAATGACCCTTAGCTTAAATATAAAGAGTGTGCCATATACACACACACACACATATATATGCACATACATGTTTTAAGAAAGAAAAAAAATTTTTTAATTGTAATATATACTGATAACAAAAGATGAATACAAGTCACAGAACTTGACTTGTACAATTACAAGATGTGCTCACAGTGGTTACCATCAGAATCCAAACACTTCTGATTACAGCGAACACCTGCAGGACTTGTTTTTGTGTGAGGCCTCCTGGATCTTCCCTTGTGCACATCACACATGGTGTGTCTCAAACTTATGACGAATGCATGCAATTGTTAGACATGTTGGAGGTTCTGTTACATACTCAAGTGAGCCTCTATTATTGGTACTTCCACAACATTCTTGAATTCCAAATACCGCTTCAAAATGGCGTTAGACTCCTTGAACGGCAACCATGCTTCCACCATTTTCTTTGTTCCGCCTGTGGCATGAGGACACTAGTATTCATTTAATTAATCCCATCTTTTCAGCAAATGTCATACTGCATATTGCTACTGAAATTAAATTCATCTTCCAAAAGTAATACATAAATAACATCTCTTAAAATGTTTACATATTTTTTGGCATCCCTAGTGGAATTCTAGGTTGAATTTTTTTCTTTATATTTTTTTAAGCCTTGCTCCATTATCTTTGAAGTTCTTATAATGTTTTTGAAATGTCTATTTCTTATGTATGAATAGGGCTTTTTTTGTTTGTCTTTCTAAAACATTAGAGGATCTTTTTTCTCTGTGTTCCAAGTGTTCTATAATTTCATGATGGAGTACCTCGATGTGGGTCTGTACTTGGTACCAGGGAAGGCCTTTCCATCCAAAACTCATGTCTTTCATTCTGGTAAATTTTCTTTGCTTTTCCCACCATAAGCCCAGGTCTCTCCTTTCTGGATTCTTACTATTCAGATAAAAAAAATCTCTGAACTGGTCTTTTAAATTTATTTTTGCTCTTTTAGTTTTCTTCTGTCACTTTACTTGCTCAAAAAATGTTTTCCTACCTCATCATCTATGTCTTCTATCGGGCTTTCCTATGAATTTCCAAGAACTAATTTTCCCCTCTAATCATTCTCTTATAATTCTCTTATAGTTCCCTTGTTGATTATTTCTTTGCAGCATCTGTTTCCTTTGTTATTCATGTTATTTCTCCATTTCATGTTTCTAAGCTGTTTTGGGGGGGGGGTGTTCTTTAATCCTTGGTTTGCCAATATTTGAGAATGGGTGTAAAAGGCTGACTAAAAGTTCTGAATCATCTTTTGTCTACTGCGAGCTCTGCTATAGAGTGATCTGGCTGGGTCATTTAGCTGAGAAAGCTCATTTCAGTGTCTTTTATGTCTTCTCATCTTGAAATGGTCAACTTCTCCATAAAAGAGTCTTTCCATGTCTGCGGAGAGTGTAATGCCTTGCCTTGCAGAATTGTAAATGTCAGTGAGGGGGAAAAAATGATGACCACGTTGACTTAATTGCCCTTCTTTTTGGAGGATTCCCTAACTCAAGAACAAGTTTGCATTATTTTTGCCATGGTTGAGAAGAAATAATGTAGTAGCCCAGAGTTGTGGGAAAGATTGGGGATCTTATTGCTCCTCAACCAGACTTGCAACGAAACCACATGATTGTAACTCTCTTGCCTTTCCCTCTCCACCGTCCCCAACACTAGAGGTTCATGATGACTCCCATCCCTGAGGACTCTGTAATATAACCGAGCTTCATTTTTGGTCAATGCTTTACCACTTATCCATCTGCTTATCACCTGCCACTGGATTTCTTTTCGTTATTACTGTTCAAATGGGAGTTGAAGAATAAGCTGTTGTAGAAATCTCATTTATTACCTGGTTGCCTGTGGTTTTTTCATCTACTTACTTTCCTAAAAATATCTTACTAGTCCCCATTGTCTTTCAATGGATTTTCTTAAACATTTGAGGTAGATATCACTGATATGTTTGATCATGTCTGCTTCTGCAATGTGGGTGCTCTTATCTGCTGTTTGAAAAGTCTTGAATGCCAGCTAATGAAGGGCTTCCCTGACACAAATCCTTGGAAACTTTTTGGGAAGGGACAGTTCATTCTTGGGAGTAAAACTTAGCTGATAAGTAGTAAAATTCATAATACTTAAGCCGGGCTCTGTGGCTCAGCCTGTAATCCCGCACATTTGGGAGGCTGAAGTGAGTGAATTGCCTGAGCCCGCGGGTCAAGACCCGCCTGGGCAGGCAAGAACTCATCTCTATACTAAAATAAAAAAATTAGCCGGGCATGGTAGCACGCACCTGTAATTCCAACTACTCAGAAGGCTGAGGCGGAAGGATCACCGGAGCCCAGCAGGCGAGGGTGCGGTGGCTGGGAGCGGCCACTGCACTCCAGTCTGGGCAATAGAGTGAGACTCCAACTCAAAAAAAAAAAAAAAAAACCAAAAAACCATAATACTTAAATTTCAGTATGTAAGAAGGAAGTTATACATAGGAAACCAAAAGATTTTTGATCATGTGTTTTGTTAGATGTAGAACTGAAAACTGCAATAATATAATTACTTATGCCTCTAGGTAGCCCTTCAGACTACTAAAGCATTTTCACATGTGTGTATTTGTTCCTCATGACAAATCTTGGAGACAGGAGTATTAAAAGCATCTATATCCCAGGCTTTTTTTGCAAGGATAAAATGGCAATATGTTTTTGTTTTTGATTTTTGTTTTTGTTTTTTTAAATCAATATTTTCTATTACGATATTGTGGAGTGCAGTTAAGGGTTAGGTATACAAATATGCTTCGTTCAGGCACCCTTGATAAGAGGTGTCTCCCCATCCCCAAACAGATGTTTACTACCATTAGTCGCGTCTCCCTTCCCCTCCCCCCCATAGTTTCCCACCACTGTCAGTCATTTTCTTATAGTATTACATTGGATGTTCAAGGTCCATTATATGAGTGAGAACATGTGATACTCAGATCTTTGTTTTTGTGAGAGGTCACTCAGTATTATAGATTCTAGTTCCATCAAGTTTGCTGCGAAATTCATGATTTTCTTTTTTATGACTGCATAGTATTCCATCGTGTATATGTACCACATTTTTTTAATCCAGTCCTCATTGGATGGACAGCGTGGTTGGTTCCAGGTTCTTGCTATTGTGAACAATGCTGCGATAAACATACGTGTGCAGGTATCTTTTTTACAGAGTGATTTGAGTTCTTCAGGATATATTCCCAGTAGGGAGATTGCAGGATCATATGGGAGGTTGATATTTAGAGCTTTTAGGAATCACCACACTGCTTTCCACAGAGATTGCACTAGTTTACACTCCCACCAACAGTGTAGAAGTGATCCCTTTTCACCACACTCTCTCCAGCAACTGTTATTTTTTGAGTTATTGATAATTGCCATTCTGACTGGAGTTAGGTGGTATCTCAGTGTGGTTTTGATTTGCATCTCCCTGATAATTAGTGAGGTTGAACATTTCTTCATGTGTCTGTTGTCTGCTCAGATGTCTTCCTTTGTGAAGTGTCTGTTCATATCTTTTGCCCATTTTATAATGGGGCTGTTTGTTTTTTTTCTTTCAGCACGTCTCAGTTCCTTGTAGATCCAAGATGTTAAGACTTTGTCAGACCTGGAGTTGGCAAATACTTTTTCCCAGTCTGTGGGCTGTCTTCCTGCTCTCTTGATGGTTTCTTTGGCTTTGCAGAAGCTTGTCAATTTAATGAGGTCCCACTTGTCTACCTTATCTCTTATGGCCTGTGGGTTTCGGGTTTTGTTCAGGAACTGGATGCCAGTTCCAATTTCCATGAGGGTATGTCCTTCATTTTCTAAGGTTCTTATGGTTTGAGGTTTTACATTTAGGTCTCTGATCCATTTGGAGTTAATTTTTGTGTATGGGGATAGATAGGGGTCCTGTTTCAATCTTCTGCATGTGGTCAGTCAGTGTTCCCAGCACCATTTACTAAATAGGTTCTCCTCTCCCCAGTGGTGGAGGCTTTGTCGAAGATGAGTTGGTTGAGAAATTGAGGTTTCACTTCTGGAATCTCAATTCTATTCCATTGATCTATATGTCTGTTCCTATACCAGTACCAAGCTGTTTTGATGATTGTAGCTTTATAGTAAAGTTTGAATTCTGGTAATGTGATACTGCCTGCTTTGTTTGTTTGTTTTGTTTTTGTTTTTTGCTGAGGATTGTTCTGGCTATTCTTGGTCATTTGTGTTTCCATATGAATTCTTGTGTTCTTTTTTCTAGGTCTGAGAAGAATGTTGCTGGTAATTTGATAGGTATTGCATTGAAGTTGTAGATTGCCTTAAAAGATGGACGTTTTCACAATGTTGATTCTTCCAATCCATGAGCATGGGATATTTTTCCACTTCTTTGTGTCATCTTTGATTTCTTTTTGAGCAGAGTTTTATAGTTTTCATTGTAAAGATCTTTCATGTCTCTGGTTAGGAAGATGCCAAGGTATTTCATTTTTTTTCGGCTATTGTGAATGGAATTGTGCTTTTTATTTGGGTTTCTATTTGTTTATTATTGGTGTAAAGAAATGCGATGGTCTTTTGCACATTTATTTTATATCCTGCAACTTTGCCAAAGGCTTTTGTCAGTGTAAGAAGATTTTTGACAGATTCTCTTGGGTTTTCAAGGTACACGGTCATGTCATCTGCAAAGAGAAATAACTTGACTTCCTCTTTTCATATTTGGATACCCCTGATTGTCTTCTCTTCTGGGATTGCTCTAGCCAGGAGTACCAATACTATATTGAACAGGAGGGGTGAGAGTGGGCATCCTTGTCTTGTTCCAGGTTTCAGGGAAAATAGTTCCAATTATTGTCCATTTAGGAGTATGCTGGCTGTGGGTTTCTTGTAGATGGCTTTTACTATTTGGGGGTATGTTCCCCATATGCCTAGATGTTCAAGGGTTTTTATCAAAAAGGGGTGCTGGATTATATCAAAAGCTTTTTCTGCATCTAATGATATAATCATGTGACTTTTGTTTTGACATCTGTTGATGTATTTAATTACATTTATGGTTTTACAATGTTGAACCAGCCTTGCATCCCAGGGATGAAGCCCACTTGGTCATGATGGATGATTTTTGAGATGTGTTGTTGAATCCAGTTTGCTGGGATCTTGTTGAGAATTTTAGCATCTGTGTTCATCAAAGATATTGGCCTGTAGTTCTCTTTGTTTGTTGAATCTTTACCTGGCTTGGGTATCAATGTGATGTTGGCTTTGTAAAATGATTTGGAAATGATTCCATCTTTATCAATAACCTGAAACACCTTCAGTAGGATTGGAATCAGCTCCTCCTTAAATGTCTTGTAGAATTCTGCTGGAAAGCCATCTGTTCCAGGGCATTTTTTTGTAGGTAGTTTTCTTATTACATAGTCAATTTCCTTGATTGTTATTGGTCTATTTAGGGTCTCAATTTCTTCTTGTTTCAACCTAGGCAGGTTGTATGATGTCAGAAAGTCTTCCATTTCCTTGAGGCTTTCACGTTTGTTTCCATACAAGTGTACATAGTAGTCTCTAATGATCTTTTGTATTTCTTCAGGGTCAGATGTAACATCATCTTTTGTGTTTCTGATTGTGGTTATTTGGGTTTTTTCTCTCTTTTTCTTGGTCAGTCTAGCTGGGGGACCATTGATCTTGTTTATCCTTTTGAAGAACCAGCTTTTTGTTTCATTGATTTCCTTGTGTTGTCTTTTTGTCTCCTATGTCTTGGATTTGGGCTTTTATTTTGGTGATCTGGATTCTTCTGCTGAAATTAGGGTTTTGTGGTCCTGCTTTCCCAGCTTCCTTAGGTGGCTTGTTAGGCTGTTAATTTGTGTTCCTTCCATTTTCTTCATGTGCATTTGTAGGGATATAAATTCCCCTCTTGCTACAGCTTTCATGGTGTCCCAGAATTTTGGTAAGATGTTTCTTCATTTTCATTTGTTTCCAGGTATCTTTTGATCTCTGTTTGGATTTCATCATTGACCCAGGAGTTGTTTAGCATCATATTGTTTAGTGACCAGGTCTTTGTCGGTTTGGGGGGGACCTTGTTGGTATTAATGCATATTTTTATTTCAGTGTGGTCTGAGAAGCTGCATGGTAAAATTTTGGTCCTTTTAAATTTGCTTATGCTTGATTTATGGCCAATTATGTGGTTGATCTTGGAATATGTTCCATGTGGTGATGAGTAGAATATGTATTCTGTGGTCTTTGGATGGAGTGTTCTGTAGGTATCAATTAAGTCCATTTGGTCAAGGGTCACATTGAAGTTCTGGACCTCATTGCTGATTTTTTGTCCTGATGATCTGTCTAGCATTGTGAGTGAGGTATTAAAGTCCACAGTTATGGTGTTAGAGTCAATATCTTTCTTTAGTTTTCCTAGAAGTAGCTTTATGAAAGTTGGTGTACCTATATTAAGTGCATATATGTTTAGGATAGATATTTCTTGTTGATGGAGTGAACCTTTTATCATTATGTACTGGTCCTCTGTATCTTTTTAAATTTTTGATAGCTTAAATGGTATTTTGTCTGAAATTAGGATTGTGACTCCTCCTTTCTTTTGTGTTCCATTCGCCTGAAAATTTGTTTCCCATCCTCTTACTTTGAGTCTGTGCATGTCCTTTCTAGTGAGTTGGGTCTCTTGAAGGCAGTATATTGTTGCCTGGTGATATCTTATCCATTTTGCCATCCTATGTCTTTTCCGTGGTGCATTTAGTCCATTCACATTCAGGCTAATTATTGTAATGTGAGAGTTTGTCCCTATCATAGAGTTCTTATAGAGTTGTTGTTCTTCCACTTGGTTTTTTTTCTTTCTTTTGATTTTGGGATTGGTTCATGTGTATTTTATTCTTTTTCCTGTACTCTTGTGAAAAACGTTGTTCTTTTTTCCTTTTCTTCTGTGTTTTGTACTTTCTTAAGTGTTTCATGTGGAGGTGGTTTGGTGGCTGCATAAGTTCTCAGGGATTGGATATCTGGGAAAGATTTTAATTCTCCCTCACTGATGAAGCTTAGCTTGGCTGGGTAGGTTATTCTTGGTTGAAATTGTTTATCTTTTAGGACTTTGAAGATAGGGCTCCAAGCTGTCCTAGCCTGCAGGGTTTCTGTAGATAAATCTGCTGCTACTCTAATTGCTTTTCCATGGTAGGTGATCTGACCTTTTTCTCTTGCTGCCTTTAGGATTTTTTCTTTTATGCCTGCTTTGTTTAAGTGAATTATTATGTGTGTAGGAGTTGGTCTTCTCATTTGTTGTCTTGCAGGGGTTCTCTGAATCTCTTGTGTTTGAATTTTTGTATCACTGATTAGATAAGGGAAGTTTTCTTGAATGATCTCATGGAAAGTTTGTTCCAGTGTGGTGTCTGTCTCTCTTTCTGCCTCAGGAAGGCCAATGACTCTTAGGTTCGGTCTCTTGAAGTAATCGCTCATCTCTTGAAAGTTTTGTTCTGTCTTTTTGACCTGGTTTTCTGTGTTTTTAAGAGTTTGAGTTACTTCTATATTTTGGTCCTCAAGCTCTGAGATTCTTCTGCTTGGGTAATTCTTCTTTCCATACTTATCAGTTTTTTATTTATTTCATTCACAGTATTCTTTATTACTGTTATCTCAGATATCAGCTCCTTCCTAGTTTCTTCTTGTCTCTCCTCAATTCTTTTTAATCACTCCATTAATGTCTTGATATCTAGGTTTGTAGTTTGAGACAAGTCATTCGGGGGCTCTTCATTGTTTGCATTCCAAAGTCAGTTTTCTCAGTGTCTGCCCTCCCAGGAGTCTGGGAGAGACCCATATTCTTCTTTTGTTTTTTTTCATTTGTGTAGATTTTTCTCTCTCTCCCCCTTTCCCTCCACTTCTTTAATTCTGTTTTTCAGGGAAGGTGGGATTGCTTTTGTTTCACTTGTATAATCTCCTGTTCTTCCTTATGAGGGTCCTCTGGCTTTGTTCACTTTTGAGGTTGGAGTGTGGGCTGTGGGCTGTACTTTTTGCAGTTTTGAGGTTTAATTGAGTGGGAAGCTTTGATTCAGAATCTATATGCTGATTCCAGCATTTGCCAACAGGTGTATGAGCACACTGGAACCTATTTCCCACTGCCTTACAATCTGGCTGTGCAGCAGTATGTAGGTTTGGTCCCTGGATCAAAAGGAGGTACAAAAGAGGAAAATAATAGAGGAAGGGGGGTCAATAGGAAGTTAGAAAGAGAGAAGAATGAGAGGAAAAACAGACATACATACCAACTAACTGGTTAAAAAGAGACACAAGGCCAGAGAGAAGCGAAAAAACACAGAAGGAAAATTCCCTAAAGAATACTGGTAGCTACATGGAGAAAGACCAATAAAATCATGAAACAGATAGTGTAAGTCAGAAATCAAACAAAAGTGAGCAAAACATACAGTCAGAATGATAAAATCAAAAGTCAAAATAACAGATCAGACTAGCTCTGGAATCTTTCCTGAGTGTCTAAAATCACTTCAGCTCTGATCTCCAGCCTTTCCCCTTTGTTTTTGTTGCAGGCAGCTAGCCTGCTGCTTGGGAGGTGTGTGATGCTTAGTTGTCTCTATCTGTTCAGCATAGGGAGGGGCTTTGTCTACTGTTTAATGACGTTACCTTAGGAACCAAGATGGAGGCTCTGATAGGTAGGCGGGGTAATGCAAATCCGCCTGGAGAATGGCCGATGTGGCAGCTTCACTTTTGGGAATCTTTTCTCTCTGCTCGTCTGGGTCTCTGGGCGAGAGGCACTGGGGAACATCTGCACAGCTGGGCACTGGATCTGGGGTGTCACCAGCAGGCTGGGGCGGAGGAGAGGGTCAGGCATTCCCTCCTTTGGGACTGGGAGCCTCTGATCAGCACCTTACACAAGCTTGGGGTTCTGTTCCCTTACACAAGCTTGGGGTCGCATGCTGAGTGCCTCAACCAGGGTGGGCCCAGGGCTCCAGAGCTCCAAAGCTCCAAAGGGCAGGTGGTGGTCGTGGGTCCCTCACAGGGTACTTCAACCATAAATGGGACCAGTAACTCTAAGGGGCAGGCACCCAGAGCCTCCCTGGTGACCAGCCACTTGGTGCTGGGTGCTGGGTGAGATGATGTAGCCAGGGAGGGAGCCGAGACTCAGGACTCCCGTGCAGGCAGGAGTCACATATAGTGGAGCAGCAGCAGCCGGAGGCCGCAATATCTGGCCCTGTGTGGGACTGAAGGTCCCTGGGCCTCATACCCATGCAGCTGGTGGTGGGCAGGGGATTGCGGGGAGAAAAGTAAGAGTCTTTTTGGGAACTCACGTTCAGAGAGTCTCACAGATCCACCTATGCTGTCGCCATCTTTGGCAGTATGTTATGTAAAAGCACTAGCTTCCTAAATTTACTTAAGCAATAATTAAATATTAAGTATGGTTTTGAATAATGTTATTATTAATGTCATTGATACTAATGATATTGTTCTTTTAGAGATAAGAAACATTTAAGACTTTGAAAAATTAAGTAAATTTTAAAGGTCATGTGTTTTTGTCTTTGTTTTTGTTTTTTTTTGAGTTGTAGTCTCACTCTGTCACCCAGACTGGAGTGCAGTGGCTGCTGCTCCTGGTCGCTGCCAAGACGGGTCTCAAACCCACAGGCTTAGGCAATCTACTCATCTCAGCCTCCCAAAGGCGCAGGATTACAGGCTGAGCCACCGAACCTGGCAGGTCATGTGTATTAAAGAAAACGAGAGTCAGATGTTAAAGTATTAGCATTGAAAATATTTTATTCAGAAGTTTTTTCAATAGCGAAAAAAGATCTCAGTATAGAATTGGATGCAATTCTGAAAACAGTCGAACAAGAGGGGATTTTTTTTTTGGAAGAGAGAAATAAAAGTAGTTTCACTTTAAAAAGAAAGAAGCAGTATATATACAGATAAAATGAGATTGAAAAAATATATGCTATAGTTATATCTGAAAAACCTAAAATAATCATTGACAAAGTACCACTTTTAGTCAAGCAACAAGATAAAAGTGTAACATAATGAAATTCAAAGCTTTCATACATAAAAGCAATACCTATGCAAAGTACCTATGTAAACATTTAGCAAGAAATATGCAAAATGACTATGATTTTGGAGAGAAAAATTAAACATATAAAGAAGCAAATTCTTCCAAAATTGATAATTTTGAGTAACTTTTTTTAAAATGGGTAATCACTTTTAAAAAATTTTGGACCTAGGGGCTACATGTGCATATCTGTTACATGGGTATATTGTATAATAGTGGGGTTGGGCTTCAAGCGGATCCCTCACCCAAACATTGAACAGTATACCTGATAGATAAATTTTCAACCCTCAAACCCTTCTCAACCTGTCCCCTTTTGGAGTTTGCAGTGTCCATTATTTCTATCTTTATGTCCAGGTGTACCCATTGTTTAGATTTCACTTATAATTGAGAAATTGTGACATTTAATTTTCTTCTTCTGGATAATGGCCTCCAGGTCCTTCAATGTTGCTGCAAAAGGCATGATTCCATTCTTTTTATGGCTGCATAGTAGTCCATGGTGTATATATATCACATTTTCTTTATCCAATCAACCATTGACAGACATTTAGATTGGGTCCATGACTTTGCTATTGTGAATAGTGCAATGATAAATGTACTATTGCAAGTGTCTTTTTAATATAATGATTTATTTTCCTTTGGGTAGATTCATTAGCAGTGTTATTGCTGGGTCTAATGGTAGTTCTATTTTTAGTTCTTTGCACTATCACCAAATGATTTTCCATAGAAGTTGAACTAATTTGCATTTAAATTAGTATGTGTATGTATGTGTTCACTTTTGTCCGCATCCATGATAACATCTGTTGTTTTCTTAATAATAGCCATTCTGACAGGTGTAAGATGATATCTCAGTGAGGTTTTAATTTGCATTTCTCTGATGATTAGTTGATTTTGAACATTTTTTTCTCTGTATTTGTTGGCCTCTTGTATTTCTTCTTTTGTGAAATGTCTATTCCTTTTCTTTGCCTAAGATTTATCATCAAGAAGCCAGGGTTTGGAGGAGGGTGGGAGTCAGTGGATGGAAAGTTACTAAGAAGAAACATCAAGGGTAGGGAGAGGAGTTTCTGTAGATATATTTTATCAGATTGAGGAAGTTTCCTTCTATTCCTACTTTGTTGAATATTTTTAGTTATAAAAGATATGGATTTTGTCAAATGCTTTTTCTGTATGTATTCAGATTATCTTGTGTTGTTTTCCCCATTCTTCCTATTGACATAGTGTATTCTATAAATCAGTTTTCAAATGTTAATTCAAACTTGTCTTCCTGGTACTAATTCCATGATTTGTAATCTTTGTTATATGTTGTTAGACTTGGTTTGCTTGTATTTTGTTGAGAATTTTTTTCTCAACAGTCTTTCAGGTAACACTATAGTATTGTATATTATAGATAGGTCATATCAGTAAGTGTCTGGTATTGTAAATAAACACTATTACTCTAGTTTTATGAGGTAAGTATTGTTTTATCTTACCAGCTTTTACTTGTTGGTGAACTTTCACAGCCCATTTCTTTTAACTTAGCAAAGAACTTCATTTTTTAAAAATTTTTATTTTGGATTCAGAAGGCACATATGCATGTTTGTTACATGGACAAATTGTGTAGTGGTGGGGATTGGATCTCTTTGAAATTTTTAAGGTAAATTGCCACAATATTATAACACACTTACAATATTGAGACTTTCTAATGTGAAATATGGTTATATTTAGCAACTTAAACCCATTTTATATTCCTGAGAAAGCCTTTGAATTGTTCTTTATGTAATCACTCAAGTCTTCTACAAAAATTTATTTATTTATAGCTTTCTTTTTGCTGTGAACAATTTATTCTTTTCTTAGTTTTCTCTAGTTGATTGTTGTTGGTTTTAAGATGGTATTATAAAAACATAAGAGATTATAGTAGTATAATATGTGATTCCATGTCTAAATAAATGTATCTTCATATCTTGTTCAAAACATATTTTCATACCTTTTAGATAAAGAATATTTTGTTTAACTATGGAATAATTTCATCGAGTATTGTAGAGTTAAAAAGACTTTATTTAGGAATAAGACTCTTTTTTGGTTTTTTGTTTTTTGTTTTTTTTGACTTGGAGTCTCATTCTGTCGCCCAGACTGGAGTGCAGTGGCCACTCCTGGCCACCGCAGCCTCGACCTGCTGGGCTCCGGTGATCCTTCTGCCTCAGCCTTCTGAGTAACCAGAATTACAGGCATGCACTACCATGCCCGGCTGATTTTTTGATTTATTGTAGAGATGAGGTCTCGTTGCCCAGGTGGGTCTCGAACCCACGGGCTCAGGCAATCCACTCACCTCAGCCTCCCAAAGGTGCGGGATTACAGGCTGAGCCACTGAACCCGGCTTTTTATAGACTTTTTGACAATATTTAGTCAAGTTGTCCACTTATTCATTGTAATCTTCAAGGTAATTGCCAAAACAAGTTATATATAAATTTGGGGGAGGAAACATCTTTATAAAATCTGAATAAACATATTCCTTGGTTCTCCAATGTACAAATATTTAGATAGATAGGTAGATAGATTGATTGATAGATAATTGGGTTCTAGCTCTGAAGGCAATATGGCATAATTAAATGTGTATTTGACATAGGATTACATTTTGTGTTAATATTACTACTTTTGTTTATATTGTTATTTCTCAGGTTAAAAAGGAATAATCATCTGTGTCCAGATTGAGTCTTGTCAAATAACCTGAAGTATAAAATTAGTAAATTTGTTATGTAAGAGGATTATGTGATGGTTAATAACATAATATCAAGTAGGGTAACTAAGCACTCTTTAAAATATGTCAGTAAACATTAAATGTAAATAATAATTATTAGTTTTATTCAAAAATACTTAATAATTAAACTATCATTTCGTCAACAGAGGGAAGGATATATCTCTTGTAAAGGTTAAGAGACCTGTTTAAAATTTTCATATTGAAAGACCAGCTGTCTTAGTCTGTTCTGGCTGCTATAACAAAATACCATAAATGATATAGCTTATAAACAACATTAATTTCTCATGTTCTCGAGACTGGGAAATCCAGGATCAAGGTGCCAGCAGATTCAGTGTCTGGTGAGGGTCCCATTTCCAGATTCATTGACAAAGTATCTTTTAGTGATAAACTCACATGGTATAAATGAAGGGAGGGATCTCTGGGATCTTCTTTATAAGGAAAATAATCCCTCTCAGGAAGGCTCTGCACTCCTAATCTCCTCCTCAAATTAGAAGGCCCATTTGAAGTTAGGCCTTCTAATACCCTTACTTTGGTAAGGAATTCAACATATGAATTTTCGAAGGGTATAAACATTCAGAACATGGCACCAGCCTAAGGTATTTTCTTTTCTTTCCCTTTTTTTTTTTTTTTTGAGAAAGCAGGATTTATTGAGAGGACAGAAAAGCTCCCACAGTGGGGGGGGACCTGAAGGGATTGCCCAGTATTTTCATTTTTAAAATACATATTTCCTCTTTTCATTTGATAAAGGCAGTTTTCTCAATTTTGATAATGAAACTACTCATAGATGTGTAATACAAATAAACAAATCACTTAAACCCTTTACTCCACATCTTTTAAGAAATGCTAGATGCTTGTTACTGGCTATTCAATGATGTTTACGTTTCCATGTTTAAACAAATTTGTAGTAGCCAATTATTTTATGCAATATATTTATAAATATGTTGTATAAGAATGCATTGTATGATGTGTGTTCTGCAGTGTACTTTTAAAATAGAATTTTGGTTGATGTTTCTTTTTGCTTCTGTATTAGATTTCAGTTTTTTACACATCTTTGAAGTGTGTTTATTTTGCATCAAGTGTGGGATTAAGTTTTCCCTGAAGACATAGATGGTATCTGATACCAGCAACCTGACGAATATTCTGGTGCATAGAACTGTCACTAATCTATATAGTCCTTTTGTGGGAGTCATAATGTCCTCCCTTCTCCAAGATCTTTTACTATTATCTGTGGGAAAATTTTATAATATAATGACTTTCTTAGAACAAACATTTTGTTGCCATCTGCCAAAATGTTTGAAATAAATATGCAAATCAAGAATGTATACAATATGCACTTCTACTTAGATATTAACTTGGAGTCAATGAGCAATTTGTACAACCAGACCCCTTGTCCTTGAATAGTCGTGCACCACACCTATTTGTATACATGTAGACTTTTTTTTTTTTTTGTATGAATAGAGTTTCAGAGTATGTGCATATTCTCCTAATTGCTATCTTTGAAAAAACATCCTGGATATCCCTCTAGGTCAATTTGTTTATCTCTGATTTAAACTGAAAGTATAGCTTGATATAATTTTTCAGATATTGAAATTACCCAAGAGAATGTTAGTTGTATACTTTTGGTCTTCTGAGCTCCCTGGCAATATTTTAACATATACTATAGGGTAGTTTAATTTATTTTCTTTTTCTTTCTTTCTTCCTTTCTTTCTTTCTTTCTTTCTTTCTTTTTCTTTCTATCTTTTTTCTTTTCTTTTTTTTTTTTTGAGAAAGGATTTCACTCTGCCACTCAGGCTAGAGTCCAGTGACATGATCACAGCTCACTGCAACCTTGCACTTCAGGGTTCAAGTGATCCTCCTGCCTCAGTCTCCCAAGTAGCTACAACTATAGGCACAGGTCATCTTTCTTGGCTAAATTTTCTTTTTTGTAGAGATGAGGTCTTGCTTCGTTGCCCAGGGTCTCAAACTCCTGGCCTCAAGTGATCCTCCCACTTTGGCCTCCCAAAATGCTGGGATTATAGGTGTGAGGCACCATGCTCAGCCAATAGCTTAATTTTTTTTATTGCTGCTTGTGACCATGATTCTCATCATTCTTCTTTTATGATGTTTTATTCTCAGTAATTCTTGTTGTGTTATGCTTGGATGTAAGCTGTGACAATATTTCAAATAAATAAAAGTTTTCTCCAATTTTACCTTATTAATGCAAGATACTTTGAAAGGTTAAGTTTTTTCAATACTGGTTTTTAACATACAGAAAGATTTGTATGAATAATTTATTTAAACTTCCTTTATTCCATTGAAAATTTTTGAATTTGTAATGTAAATCTTCAAATATTCTTATTGAAATAATAGTTTCTATATCAGGATTTCCATTCAGATTAAAAAGATAATACAAAGGAGGGAAAATATCACTAAACTCACTAGATGATAGGCACATAAGCATTAATTCAATAGGGATAGTCATCATGATCATGATTTTTTTTCATTTCTATTTTATATATTCAATGTATAGTATTGTTTCAAGTTTATATATGAGAAAAATGAAGTAAACTTAGTATTATAGAAATTGGCATTTTGAACATTTCATATCATATGTATTTGCTATTGATTTTTTTAAAATTGAAGTTGTATTTTCTAAGTCTAAGTAGTCACACTAGGAAATAATATGTATTAAAATAGCCTCCCTTTCCAGACTGGGCCAGGGAGGAGGTATCATCATGGGAGTCAACATCTGCCACAACAAGGACCAAAGGGCTTGGCACAAGAAGCCCAAGAGCCAGGACTTCTACCTAAGGCTGTTGGTCAAGATGTACAGGTTTCTGACCAGAAGACCCAACTCCATCTTCAACCAAGTTGTACTAAAGAGGTTGTGTATGAGTTGCAGCAACCAGCCACCACTGTCCCTTTCCCAGATGATCTGGAAGATGAGCTTCTTGGCCAAGAAAACAAAATGACTGTAGTTGTGGGGACCAAAACAGATGACATGTGGGTTCAGGAGGTGCTCAAACTGAACGTATGTGCCCTACAGTTGAGCAGCCAAGCTCGCACCCACATCATCAAGGCTGGGGGCAAAATCCTCACCTTTGACTAGCTAGCCCTGGACATCCCCAAGGGCCAACACACCACCCTGCTCTCTGATTCTTGCAAGGGCTGATATACATGCAGGCATTTTGGCAAGGCCCAGTAACCCCACCCAGCCATACCAAATCCTACATCTGCTCCAAGGACCAGAAGTTTGAGTGCATCAGAGGTTGGAGGGTCAGCTGTAGGTACTCTGAATTCTACTCCCTTATTAAAATGCTTTTGAGCAGAGGTCTCTTTGCATGCACAGAGACCAGGAAACAGTGGCAGATATGGGACTCCAGACCCCATGCACCACCCTGATTCAGGCTTGGAAAAAATTAGAAGCTCTCTTCAGGGAAAGATAGGGGTGAGTGGTTTAAAGATGTTTTGAGTCAGTTCTCCCCCTCCCACCTGGAGGCTAACTGTCAGTCCTATGCAGGAGGATCCTTGGTTAGGACACGACATGGGACAACCAGAGCCCAAGTGAAATGGGGAATGGACCTGCCTGCCAGTAACTACTGCCTTCGTGGCTTCTTCCCAAGCAGGAAGAGAGCCCCATGCAGAGTGAATGTGGCTGGCATGTCTGCTGCTGGCAGTTAGTGGAAAAGCAGACTGGTGCTTCTCATGCTAAGCAGGGCAGAGAGTAGGAGCCCAGCTGGTGCTACAACCTGCACCCAGAGACCAGAAAGTAACGTCAGGCACTGGACTCTGGACACCCCCACCCCCCACCCTGTTTCAGGCTCCAATAGAGTGAGGAGAGAGGTGAGGGATCCTAAAATTTTTTGAGTCAGTTCACCATTTTCCATTTGCACATGAGCCACTGGTACTAAGTGGGAGGACCTTTGGTCAAATCACAACAGAGGGCAATTAGGGCCCAAGTGGAATGAGAACAGACCTGACCACTGGCCACTGTTGCCTTGGTGGCCTTTTCCCCAGCTGGAAGAGAGCTACAGGCAGAGTGAATTTGGCTGGCATGCCAACCACTTGCAGCTAGTGGAGAAGCAGACCAGTTCCACCTGTGCTGAGCAGGGCAGAGATCCAGCTACCAATACACCCTGCACCATGCAGGGGACTCCTTTGTACACACAGAGACCCGAAAGCAAAGGCAGGTGTGGGATTCCAGGCACCCCGCCCCCCCTCCCCATCTCAGGCTCAGATAGAATTGGAAGCCCTGCTTGGGCTGAAAATATGTTTGACTAGTTTAGAAGAGGGAGAGAGAAAAGCTACAATTATGGTATCCAGCCACAGGGTGGAGCAAGCAACAGAAGTGAATGCTTCTCCCTCGCTGAGTGATGGAATTACTGAGAAGGAAAAGAGATCCATCATAATTGAGGAAAAAAATCAACGGAAAAACACAGGTAACCCCCAGAGTCATAAAGAGTCACACCCAGAAAAATAGCCATTGAAGCACAATGGAAACCAATGAAAAAGAACCGAGAGAAGCAAGAAGTGAAACTCAATGAAACCGTAAAGAAGTTGGCCAACTTAAAAAAAAACCTATTCTGAAGTAATGAAAGCAAAGAACTCTATCACTGAAATAATTAACAAACTAACAAGCACAGGAAACAGAATTAACCAAACAGAGGAAAGAATCTCAGAGCTTGAAGACGGAATTAGCCCAATACGGAATTAGCCCAATCTATTAAAAACATAGCAAAAAACTCTAAAAGGAGGAGCAAAGCCTCTAAGAGATGTGCTATTATATCAAGAAGCCAAATCTACACCTTACTGGTGTCCCTGAAATGGAAAGAGAAATGCAGAACATCTTGGAACAAGCATTTCATCTAAGAAAAACTTTTCTCATCCTGCCAGAGACATGAGCATTCAAGTCCAAACAATTCAGAGAACCCCTGCAAGGCATCATATGAAAAGACCAACCTCAGCTGGGCTCGGTGGCTCAGCCTGTAATCCTGCGCCTTTGGGAGGCTAAGGAGAGTGGATTGCCTGAGCCCGTGGGTTCAAGACCCACCTGGGCAGCAAGACCTCATCTCTACAATAAATCAAAAAATCAGCCAGGTATGGTAGTGCATGCCTGTAATTCTGGCTACTGGGAAGGCTGAGGCGGAAGGATCACCGGAGCCCAGCAGGTCGAGGCTGCGGTGGCCGGGAGCGGCCACTGCACTCCAGTCTAGGCGACAGAGTGAGACTCCAACCCCCCCCCCAAAACCAACCTCTAGGCACATAGTCATCTGCCTACACAAAGTATGTTGAAAGGCGAAATCCTAAAGGCAATGAGAGAGAAAGCACATAGTCATCTGCCTACACCAAGTAGGTGGAAAGGCAGAATCCCAAAGGCAGCAAGAGAGAAAAGTCAGACCACCTACTGTGGAAGACTAGTCTGTGAAAAGTCAGACCACCTACTGTGGAAGACTAGTCAGAATCCCCAGATTTAACCTGCAGAAAAACTACAAGCCAGAGGGAATTGGAGTCCCCTTTTTAATGGTCTTAAAGATAAGCAATTTCAACCAGTATTTCCTATACCCAGCCAAGCTAAGCTTCATCAATGATGGAGAATTAAAATTCTTCCCAGAAATCTAATCCCTAAGAGAATATGCTGCCTCCAGCTTGTCAGGAAATGCTTAAGAAGGTGTTGAGCACATTAAAAAAAAAAAAGAATGGCCATGCTCATCACAAGAGTACAAGCAAACACATAGTTAACAAAGCACACAGAACACCAACAAAAATGAAAACACACATATATAAACACAAAGGATAAAAACAAACAAAACAGCCTTTTAAGAGTCTTATGACAAGGATAAATTCTCACACTTCAATAATCACCCTGAATATTAATAGACAAAATGCACCACTGAAAAGACATAGAGTCAAACAAAATTAAAAAAGCATGATTCAACAATCTGCTGCCTCCAAGAAACTCATCCCCTGGGAAAGGACACCCAGAAACTCAAAGTTGGGGGATGGAAAATGAACTTTCAAATGAATGGAAAACAAAAGCAGGCAGGAGTAGCTTTTTTAATATCAGACAAAACAGCCTTCAAGACATCAAATGTTACGAAGGATACAGAATGAAACTACATAATGGTAAAAGGCTCAATTCACTAGCAAGATATGTCCATTCTAAATATATATGCACCCAACACAGGAGCACCAGGTTTTCTTTTTGTTTGTTTGTTTGTTTGTTTGTTTGTTTTGAGTTGGAGTTTCACTCTGTCGCCCAGACTGGAGTGCAGTGGCCGCTCCCGGCCACTGCAGCCTCAACCTGCTGGGCTCCGGTGATCCTTCCGCCTCAGCCATCTGAGTAGCTGGAATTACAGGAATGTGCTACCACGCCTGGCTGATTTTTTGATTTATTGTAGAGATGAGGTCTCGCTGCCAAGGCGGGTCTTGAACCTGTGGGCTCAGGCAATTCACTCATCTCAGCCTCCCAAAGGCACGGGATTACAGGCTGAGCCACCGAGCCCAGGTAGAGCACCAGGTTTTATAAATCAACTACTAAGTAAACTAAGAGAGAACATTGACCCTCACACAATCATAACTTCATTAACAGCTCTAGATAGATCATTGAGGAAAAAAGATCAATAAGGAGATCCAAAACCTAACTCAACTCTTGATCAAATGGACATAATAGACATCTACAAAGTACTTCACCCAACAACTACAGAGTATATATTCTACTCATCAGCACATGGAGCATACTCCAAGATTGATCAAATTCTCAGACATAAATCAAGCATAAATTCCAAAAGATAGAAACAATACCATGCATTCTCTCAGATCACAGTGCAATAAAAATAAATATCACCACCAACAAGGTCCCCCTAAAACACACGAAGACACGCTAACCAAACAACATGCTGCAGATTTACTTTGGGATTAGTACAGAAATCAAAACAGAAATAAAAGATACCTGGAAACAAATGAAAACAAAGAATCTCTGCGATCTACAAAAGCAGTATTAAGAGGAAAAGTCATACTATTGTACACACACACATCAAAAAAAGAGATCACAAGTAAACAGCCTAATGTTATACATAAGAGAAATGGAAAGGCAAGACCACCAAAATCCAAACTTCAGCAGAAGAATCTATACCACCAAATAAAGTCTCAACTTGAGGTTATAGAAGACAAAAATATCATAGAAAAAATCAACAAGACAAAAGCTGATTCTCTGAAAGAATAAATAAAATTAACAGACCTCCTAGACAGATTGACTAAAAAAGAGAGAGACAGAGAGAGAGAGAGAGAGAGAGAGAGAGAGAGAGAGAGAGACAGAAAGCCCAGATAAACACAATTAGAAACACAAAAGACAGAATCACAACTGAAGAAATTCAAACGATTACTTGAGATTACTATAAACAACTGTATGTAAATAAGCTAGAAAGCCTAAAGGAAATGGAGCACTTTGTGAAATCACACAACCTCACAAGGTTGAAACAAGAAGAAATCAAAACTCTAAAGACAAATAACAATCCAGAAAGTTGACTCAGTGATAAGAAATCACCCTGCCATAAAAACCCCAGATCAGATGACTTCCCAGTTGAGTTCTACAAGACATACAAGGAGGGGCTGATACCAATCTTACTGAAAGTTTCAACATAGTATATGAATCCAGCATGATAATAATATCCAATCCTGGCAAAGATCCAAGAAGGAAAGAGAATTACAGACCAATCTCCTTGATGAACACATGCAAAAATCCTAAACCAGATTCTAGCAAATTGGATCCAACAGCACATCTCAAGAATCGTCAACCATGACCATGTGGGCTTCATTCCTGGGATTCAGGGCTGGTTCAAAGTTCAAAAGACCATAAACCTAATTCTGCACAGTAACATATGTAAAACCAAGAACCACATGATTATATCATTAGATGCAGAATAAACATTCAACAAAATCCATCATCCCTTCTTGTTAAAAACTTTTGAGCACCTAGGCATAGAAGAAACAGTCCTCAAAAGAGTAAGATCCATCTATGATAAGCCTACAGTCAGTGTTTTACTCAATGCACAGAAGTTGGAAGCAGTCTTTCTGGAATGGAAACAAGACAAGGATGTCCACTGTCACCCATCCTGCTTAACATAGTATTGGAATTTCTAGCCAGAACAAACAGGCAAGAGAAGGAAATCAGGGCTATTCAAATAGGAAAAGAGGTAGTCAAGCTCTCTCTCCTTGTGGATTATATGATCCTATGTATTGAAGACCCTAGGGAATTTGTCAAAAGCATCCTTGCACTAATAAACGGCTTTGGTAAAGTCTCAGGGTACAAAATCAATGTGCAAAAGACACTTGCATTTGTATTAACCAACAGAAAGTGGAATGCCAAATAAAAAACATAATCCCATTTACAATTACCAGTAATAAAAAAAAAAAAAACAAGAAATACCTTGGCATTCATCTAACCAGAGAAGTGGGAGACCTTTACAATGAGAACTCCAAAATGCTGGTCAAAGAAATCAAGGATGGCACAAATGGAAAAGCATTCCATGCCCATGGATTGGAAGAATCAATATTGTCAAGATGTCCCTCCTACCAAAGGCAATCTACATATTCATCACAACACCCATCAAATTACCACATCCTTTTTCTCAGACCTGGAAATAACAATACAGAAATTCATATGGAAACAAAAAAGAGCATGAATAGCCAAAGAATTCTCAGCAAAAGGAACAAAATGGGAGCTATCACACTTAAAAACTGTAGGCTTTACTGCAAGGTTACGGTAACCCAAACAGCCTGGTACTGGTACTAGAATAGACACATAGACCAATGAAGCAGGACAGAAATTATGGAAGCAAAAACTAAATCTCTCACCCAACTCATCTTTGACAAAGCCATGAATAACAACCACTGGGGAAAGGAGAACATATTTAGCAAATGATGCTTGAAAAACTGGCCGACACAATGGAATATTATGCAGCCATAAATAATGAAAAATATATGGACTTTGCAGCAACCTGGATGGATTTGAAGTTGATCATACTCAGTGATTTATCACAGAAACAAAGAACAGAGTTCCATATGTTCTCACTCATAAGAGAACCTTGAACAATTATAATGCTGTAAGAAAGCAATTGATAGTAATGGGAAACTGTTGATGGGGGGTGGGGTGGGATTGGCAGTTGAGGGAAACTGGTAGGGCAGGGAGGGGCATACCTCATTAACAGGGGTACCTGCATGATCAATGTTTGTATACCTAACCCTGAATTGTATCCCACATCTTTACATTAAAATAAACAATAATATAATTTTAAAAAAAGAAAAACTGGCTGACCACATACAGAAGAAAAACAGGACTCCTACCTATTGCCATATACAAAAATCAACCCTAAATAGATCAAAGACCTAAACATAAAACCTCAAACTATAATAATCCTAGAAAAAAAGTAGGAAACATTCTTATGCACATTGGAGTAGGCAATGAAGACCAAGTTCCCAAAAGTGAATATCATAAAAGGTAAGATAGACAAGTGGGACCTCATCAAACTGAAAAACTTTTTTACAGAAAAAGAAACCATCAAGAGAGCAGAGAGATAACCCACAGAATGGGAAAAAAAATATTGATAATAACATCCAGTATCTTAAAAGAACTCAAATGAACTGAAAAGAAAAACCAAAAAATCATATCAAAAGATGGGGAAAGGACATGAATGGACACTTCACAAAGGAAGATATATAAACAGCCAACAGATACATGAAAAAATGCTCAGCCTCACTAATCATCAAAAAATGCAAATCAAAACCACAATAAGATACCACCTAAGTCCAGTAAGAATGGTCCTCATGAATAAATACATTTTTAAAAAAGATGCTGGCGTGAGTGCAGAGAAGAGAGAATGCTTTTACAATGTTGGTGAGAGTGCAGGTTAGTTCAACCTCTAAAAAAAGCAGTGTGGTGATTCCTAAAAGAAGTAAAAACTGACCTTCCATATGATCCAGCAATACCTCTCCTAGGAATATACCCAGAGGAACATAAATTGTTCTATCCAAAAGACACCTGCACAATCATATTTTTAGATGCACTATTCAAAATAGCAAAAACATAGAACCAACCCGACTGCCCATGAAAGGTGAACTGGATAAAGAAAATGTGGTACATATACATAATGGAGTATTATGCAGCCATAAGAAGGACAAAATCATGGACTTTGCAGAAAATTGGATGGAATGGGAGACCATGATACATAATGATCTAGCACAAAACAACGAACTGAATACCACATGTTCTCATAAGTGGTAGCTGAATATTTGTCACATTAGCACAAGGGAGGGATAAGCAGTCAATGGCCACTGCCAGGGGAGGGAAGAAGTGAGGGGGCACATGTCACAAAGTGTATTTGGTCCTAAATCAGGGGAAGTGAGGGCCAACTGAAGGTCCAAATTTCACCTGCATGCAATCTGCTTGTGTACCTAATGCCGATTTGTACCCCGCATATTTATAATAAATGAATGAATGAATAAAGATTTAGGTGCAAAAAAAGGAAAAAGTAAATAAGTAAATTTTTCCCAAATCCCCTTTCCACACATCAGCCTTTATAAACATTAACCTGTATCATGTCTGAGCATACACATGGCCATATAGTGGCACACAGAGGGAGCAGTAAGTATTTGTGGAATTCATTAATATGTACATTTATATATTCTCATATATACAAGTAAGATTGTTTTTGTTTATTCATTTTACCACTAAACCACGATAAAAAATCATAATGTCGGCAAATTGATAGTTGAAGAATGAGTGGTAAGAATTTTTCAAAATATGTATATGCTGGTAGATAGGTAAATAAGCTCTAAACAGGAATTCACTACTTCATAAATTGATGTGATTTACTAATAATTAAGCTTTTTCTTTGTGACTCTCAGATTTTCCAAAGTATTTTTATGTGTGCCACATTCTTGAATTCCTTATGCCTAACATGAAGTGTGGAATTAAAAGTAGCATCTGCTTACTGGATTTGCTGTTAGGGCCAAACTAGACAAATCCTAAGTATGGTAAGCATCCCACTTTACCAGTTAGCAACAATTAGATCTAAGTCATTATTGTTGTCATTAATAGTGACATTAAATATAAGTTCTAGTCTCTTCTGCCAAGGGATGGACATTTGGACATTGTAGGTGTTAATTGATTTAGTGAAGCACTCAAAGAGTGAGTGCTCCAAGCATATTCTTGTTTTGTATGTATTTTCTCTATTGGCTAAAGTACAGATTAATATTTTTCAGCATAATTAGTAACACATAGTAAAGATAAGTAATAAAATATGTAATAATCTTTGCTGTTCATTCCTCTTTGAACTGTAACTACTTGTTATCATTCACCAGCCTTTCCTGTGCTCAAATAAGTATATACTAATAGATAATGAAATTCTTCACTGGATTTTGTTGTTGTTCTTAGGTAGTTATTTGTAACAGACTCTTAATACATAATTTCTGCAATGCCTTTTCTCTACACCACAAATCTCCCTCCAGGTTTGATTTAGTTTTACTTACTTTTTAAAAGACTGACTGTTGAATTCATTTGAATACCTTTGGTTGTTGGGTTGCAAATGAGTCTATCTTCATTTCTTACATAAGCAACAAAATTGTATCTTCCAGTTATGTTTCAACTTTTGAAAATATTTTGAGGCAAAATTCTGCTTTATTTTAGGTTGACCATGTCATTAACTATAAATTATAAATAGTTCTCTTTTTTTTTTTTAGATGAATCATGTTTAGCCTCATCAACTTATATTTACAAATGACCTTTAACAGAACTTTGTCAAGTGAGTAAAGGATTTTTAAAAAGTCCAGCTGAGATTACTGTGGAAATTGATATAATACTATATATTAAATTGATAAGAATAGATATGTTTTTCCATTCTGGCATATTGATTGGTATATTTCTATGCATCAAAACCTAGTTCATATTCCTAAATAAGTGTTTTAATTTGGTATTTATGTAATCATTCAATACTATTAAATGCATACAATTTTTGGTGATATATTCCCTGATGTGAATGGTTGTTTTTCTTCTACAATTACAGATGACTAATAGTGTTTATAAGAAAATTATATTTTATGCATTATTTAGTCTACCTACATTAATAAAATAAGTAATTTATTTACACTTATAATTCTCCTATCTCAGTAGAAAAGTAGAACCCAGCATAATTTTGGTAACAGTGCTTTTTAAAAGTGGAACTTCATGGTGTAATTACATACATTACTTATGTTTCTAGAGCACTTTTCAAAATATGCACTTTTTCCCTATTTGTTTGCTACCTTGATCTTCATGCTAATATATAATGACAATAATAATAATACAGGTTTTTGGTGTTATGTAAAGATTACAAGGCATATTCCACTTAAAAGCACTGAGCTCAGGGCCTGAAATGTAAGTAGTTTTATATAAACTTCACAATTACTATTATTATTGCTGTTTGTCTCAGTTCACTTTGTGTTGCTGTAACATAATATGTGAGACTGGGTAATTTATAAAGAAAAGAGGTCAAAAAGAAAAGAAAAGAGGTTTATTTGGCTCATAATTCTAGAGACTGGGAAATCCAAGCATCATGGCACCAGCATCTGCTTAGCTTCTGGTGAGGGTCCCCTGTTGCATCACAATGTGGTAGAGAAGCACAAGGTGAAATACGTGCATGCAAAGAGGACACATGCAAAAGGCAGACTCACTTTATAATACTCAGCTCCCTTGGGAACTAATCCAGTGCCATGAGAGGAAAAATTCACTCCTGTGAGACAGCATTAATCAATTTATGTGCTGTATACCCTTATAATTCAAACACCTCACATTAGGTCCCATGTCCCAATATTTATAGTATTAAAGGATGAAGTTTCAACATAAGTTTGGGTGAGATAAACCATATTCAGCTGTGCTCGGTGACTCAACCTGTAATCCTGTGCCTTGGGAGGCTGAAGTGTGTGGATTGCCTGAGCCTGCGGGTTCGAAACCCACCTGGGCAACTTGGTGAGACCTCATCTCTACAATAAATCAAAAAAAATTAGCCGGACATGGTAGTGCGCGCCTGTAGTTCCAGCTACTTGGAAGGCTGAGGTGGAAGGATCACCGGAGCCCAGCAGGTCGAGGCTGCAGTGGCCAGGAGTGGCCACTGCACTGCAGTCTGGGCAACAGAGTGAGACTCCAACTCAAAAAACAAACAAACAAAAAACATATTCAAACCATAGCACTGTTATTAACAATGAAAGCAAGTATTTTGAAGTCATTTTTTAAAAAATGAAATCATATCCTTCACAAAAACATGGATGCAGCTGGAACCCTTTATCTTAAGTGAATTAACACAGAAACAGAAAATCACATACTGTTTGTTCTCACAAGTGGAAGCTAAACAAAAGATACAGATACACATGGATATAAACATGAAAACAATAGACACTGGGGACCCCAAAAGTGGGGAGAAGACGAGAGGGGGAATGGTTGAAAAACTACCAGTAGAAGTCCAAACCCCAGCATTACACTACAAACCCATGCAACGAACCTATGTATGGTCTCCCCGAATCTATAATTAACAAAATAAAAGAAATACCTTTTTAAAAGAGCAGGTATTAACTTCCTATCATTGGAAAAATGAGGGCCAGTCCAGGTTGGGTGATATCTTTTAAGAGCCTTTCCCAAATTAGGAGCCAAATTTTAATTTCTTTTCAATGAAATGTTTTATCTCAATTTAAAATTGTAAAATATGGGAGACTCCTGAAGATGGCAATGGCATAGGTGGATCCGTGAGACTCTCTGACTGTGAGTTCCCAAAAAGACTCTTACCTTTCTTCCTGCATCCCCCTGCCCATCGCCAGCTGCACTGGTATGAGGCCCGGGGACCTTTGGTCCCACACAGGGCCAGATATTGCAGCCGGCAGTGGCTGCTTCACTATATGTAACTCCGGCCGGCTGGGGAATCCAGAATCCAGGATCCCAGCTCCCTCCCTGGTTACATTGTCATGACCAGCACCCACCAGAAAGCTGCTGGTCACCCAGGGAGGCCGTGGGTGCCTGCCCCTCAGAGATACCATTCCCATTTCTGGCTGAAGTGCCCTGTGAGGGACTGAGAGCCACCACCTGCCCTCTGGAGCTTTGAAGATCTGGAGCCCTGGGCCCACCCTGACTGAGGCACTCAGCATGCGACCGCAAGCTTGTGTAATGGAGCCTGTGTAAGGTGCAGATTGGAGGCTTCCAGGTCCAGAGGAGGGAACCCCCAGCCCTCTCCTCCACCCCAGCCTGCTGGTGGCACCCCGGATCCAGCAGCCAGCTGTGCAGCTGGTCCTGCCTAGAAACCCACATGAGCCTCCCTAAAAGTGAAAGTAACACTACCACTTCTGCCATTTTCAAGGCAGATTTGCATTGCCCCACCCACCTATCAGAGCCTCCACCTCGATTTCCACAGTGACGTCATTAAACAGGAGACAAAGCCCCTCCCCTATGCTGAACAGAGACAAGTCACAGATCTACCAGGCAGCAGGCTAGCTGTCTACAACAAAAACAGAGGGGAGAGGCTGGAGATTAGAGCTCAAGAGACTTTAGCCACTAAAAGATGAGAGAAAAATCTACACAAATGAAAAAAAACAAAAGAAGAATATGGGTCTCTCCCAGACGCCTGGGAGGGCAGACACTGAGAAAACTGACTTCGGAATGCAAACAATGAAGAGCCCCCAGAATGACTGATCTCAAACTACAAACCTAGATATCAAGACATTAATGGAGAGATTAAAAGAATTGAGGAGACTCAAGAAGAAACTAGGAAAGAGTTGATATCTGAGATAACAGTAATAAAGAATACTGTGAATGAAATAAATAACCAACTGATAAGCATGGAAAGCAGAATTACCAAAGCAGAAGAAAGAATCTCAGAGCTTGAAGACCAAAATATAGAACTAACCCAAACTCTCAAAAACACAGAAAACAAGCTCAAAAAGACAGAACAAACCTCCAAGAGATGAGTGATTACTTCAAGAGACAGAACCTAAGAGTAATTGGTCTTCCTGAGGCAGAAAGAGAGACAGACAACACACTGGAACAAACCTTCCATGAGATCATTCGAGAAAACTTCCCTCATCTCATCAATGATGCAAAAACTCAAACACAAGAGATTCAGAGAACCCCTGAACCCCTGCAAGACAACAAATGAGAAAACCAACTCCTAGACACATAATAATTTACCTAACCAAAGCAGGCATAAAAGAAAAAATCCTAAAGGCAACAAGAGAAAAAGGCCAGATCGCCTACCAGGGAAAACCAATTGGAACAGCAGCATATTCATCTACAGAAACCCTGCAGGCTAGGAGAACTTGGAGCCCTATCTTAAAAGTCCTAAAAGATAAACAATTTCAGCCAAGAATAACCTACCCAGCCAGATTAAGCTTCATCATTGAGGGAGAATTAAAATCTTTCCCAGATATCCAATCCCTGAGAACTTACACTGCCACCAAACCACCTCTACATTAAACACTCAAGAAAGTACTAAACACAGAAGAAAAGGGGAAAAAAGAACAACGTTCTTTACAAGAGTACAGGAAAAAGAATAAAATACACATGAACCAACCCCAAAAACAAATGAAAGACAATAAACCAAGTGGAAGAACAACTCTTTAAGAACTCTATGATAGGGACAAACTCTCACATTACAATAATTAGCCTGAATGTGAATGGACTAAATGCACCACTGAAAAGACATAAAATGGCAAAATGGCTAAAATATCACCAGGCAACAATATACTTCCTTCAAGAGACCCATCTCACTAGAAAGGACATGCACAGACTCAAAGTAAGAGGATGGGAAACAAATTTTCAGGCAAATGGAACACAAAAGAAAGGAGAAGTCACGATCCTAATTTCAGACAAAATACCATTTAAGCTATCAAAAATTGAAAAGATACAGAGGGCCACTACATAATGATAAAAGGTTCACTCCATCAACAAGAAATATCTATCCTAAACATATATGCACCTAACATAGGTGTACCAACTTTTATAAAGCAACTCCTAGGAAAACTAAAGAAGGATATTGACTCTAACATCATCATAACTGGGGACTTTAATACCCCACTCACAACCTTAGACAGATCATCAGAACAAAAAATCAGCAATGAGATCCGGAACCTCAATGTGACTCTGGACCAAATGGACTTAATTGATACCTACAGAACACTCCATCCAAAGACCACAGGATACACATTTTACTCATCACCACATGGAACGTATTCCAAGATCGACCACATAATTGGCCATAAATCAAGTATAAGTAAATTTAAAAGGCCCAAAATTCTACCATGCACCTTTCTGGACCACAGTGGAATAAAAATAAACATTAACATCAATAAGGTCCCCCAAAACCCACAAAGCCATGGTCACTAAACAGCATGATGCTAAACAACTCCTAGGTCAATGATGAAATCAAAACAGAGATCAAAAGATACTTGGAAACAAATGAAAATTAAGTAACATCTTACCAAAATCTCTGGGACACCTTAAAAGCTGTAGTAAGAGTATTTATATCCCTACAAACACACATGAAAAAAATAGAAGGAGCACAAATTAACAGCCTAACAAGCCACTTAAGGAAGCTGGAAAAGCAAGACCACAAAAACCCTAATTTCAGCAGAAGAATCCAGTTCACCAAAATAAAAGCCCAAATCCAGGACATAGAAGACAAAAAGATAATACAAAAAATCAATGAAACAAAAAGCTGGTTCTTCGAAAGGATAAACAGGATCGATGGTCCCCTGGCTAGACTGACTAAGAAAAAAAAAAAAGAAAAAACCCAAATAAGCACAATCAGTAACACAAAAGATGAAGTCACATCTGACCCTGAAGAAATACAAAAGATCATCAGAGACTACTATGTACACTTGTATGGAAACAAACTTGAAAACCTCAAGGAAATTTAGGACTTTCTGTCATCACACAACCTACTTAGGTTGGAACAAGAAGAAATTGAGACCCTAAATAGACCAATAACAATCAAGAAAATTGACTATGTAATAAGAATACTACCTACAAAAAAAGCCGTGGACCAGATGGCTTCCCAGCAGAATTCTACAAGACATTTAAGGAGGAACTGATTCCAATCCTACTGAAGCTATTTCAGATGATTGAGAAAGATGGAACCCTCCCCAAATCATTTTACGAAGCTAACATCACATTGATACCCAAGCCAGGTAAAGATCCAACAAAAAAAGAGAACTACAGGCCAATATCTTTGATGAACATAGAAGCTAAAATTCTCAACAAGATCCTAGCAAACCGGATTCAACAATACATCTCAAAAATCATCCATCATGAACAAGTAGGATTCATCCCTGGGATGCAAGCCTGTTTCAACATTTGTAAAACAATAAATGTAATTAAATACATCAACAGATTTCAAAACAAAAACCACATGATTATATCATTAGATGCAGAAAAAGCTTTTGATAAAATCCAGCACCCCTTCTTGATAAAAACCCTCGAACATCTAGGCATACAGGGAACATACCTCAAAGTAGTAAAAACCATCTATGAGAAACTCACAGCCAGCATACTCCTAAACGGACAAAAGTTGGAACCATTTCCCCTGAAGACTGGAACAAGACAAGGATGCCCACTCTCACCGCTCCTGTTCAATGTAGTTTTGGAAGTCCTGGCTCGAGCAATCAGAGAAGAGAAGGCAGTCAGGGGTATCCAAATAGGAAAAGAGGAAGTCAAATTATCTCTCTTTGCAGATGACATGATCATGTACCTTGAAAACCCAAGAGAGTCTGTCAAAAACCTCCTTACACTGATAACGGCCTTCGGCAAAGTCTCAGGATATAAAATAAATGTGCAAAAGACAATCGCATTTCTTTACACCAATAATTAACAGAAATCCAAAAAGAAGCACAATTCCATTCAAAATAGCCACAAAAAAATGAAATACCTTGGCATCTTCCTAACCAGAGACGTGAAAGTCCTTTACAATGAAAACTACAAAACTCTGCTCAAAGAAATAAAAGATGACACAAACAAGTGGAAAAGTATCCCATGCTCGTGGATTGGAAGAATCAATATTTTGAAGATGTCCATCTTACCTAAGGCAATCTACAGATTCAATGCAATACCTATCAAATTACCAGCAACATTCTTCTCAGACCTAGAAAAAACAACACAGGAATTCATATGGAAACACAAACGTCCAAGAATGGTCAGAACAATCCTCAGCAAAAAAAAACAACAAAGAAGGTGGTATCATATTACCAAACTTCAAACTTTACTATAAAGCTACAATCATCAAAACAGCTTGGTTTTGGTATAGGAACAGGCATATAGATCAATGGAATAGAATTGAGATCCCAGAGGCAAAACCTCAATTTCTCAACCAACTCATCTTCGACAAAGCCTCCACCACCTACCACTGGGGAAAGGAGAACCTATTCAGTAAATGGTGCTGGGAAAACTGGCTGACCACATGCAGAAGATTCAGACAAGACCCCTATCTATCCCCATGCACAAAAATTAACTCTAAATGAATCAGAGGCCTAAATGTAAAACCTCAAACCATAAGAACCTTAGAAAATGAAGGACATACCCTCATGGAAATTGGAACTGGCATCCAATTCCTGAACAAAACTCGAAACCCACAGAACATAAGGGATAAGATAGACAAGTGGGACCTCATTAAACTGACAAGCTTCTGCAAAGCCAAAAAAAAAAAAAAAAAAAAAAAACATCAAGAGAGCAGGGAGACAGCCTACAGACTGGGAAATATATTTGCCAATTCCAGGTCTGACAAAGTCTTAACATCTTGGATCTACAAGGAACTCAAACATGCTGAAAAGAAAAAAACAACCATCCCCATTATAAAATGGGCAAAAGATATGAACGGACACTTCACAAATGAAGACATCCGAGCAGCCAACAGACACATGAAGAAATGCTCAATCTCACTAATCATCAGGGAGATGCAAATCAAAACCACACTGAGATACCACCTAACTCCAGTCAGAATGGCAATTATCAATAACTCAGAAAATAATAGTTGTTGGAGAGGATGTGGCGAAAAGGGAACACTCCTATACTCTTGGTGGGAGTGTAAACTAGTGCAACCTCTGTGAAAAGCAGTGTGGCGATTCCTAAAAGGTCTAAACATCAACCTCCCATATGACCTTGCAATCCCCCTACTGGGAATATACCCTGAAGATCTCAAATCACTCTATCAAAAAGATACCTGCACAAGAATGTTTATTGCAGCATTGTTCACAATAGCAAGGACCTGGAACCACCACGCTGTCCGTCAAAAGAGGACTGGATTTAAAAAATGTGGTACATATACATGATGGAATACTATGCAGCCATAAAAAAGAACAAAATCATGAATTTCGCAGTAACCTGGATGGAGCTAGAGTCTATAATACTGAGTGACCTCTCACAGAAACAAAGATCCGAGTATCACATATTCTCACTCATATAGTGGACCTTGATCATCCAACGCACTACCATAAGAAAATGACTGACAGTGGTGGGAAACTATGGGGCGGGGGATAGGACTAATGGTAGTAAACATCTGTCTGGGGATGGGGAGATACCTGTTATACAAATATGAAGCATATTTGTATACCTAACCCTTAACTGTACCCCACAATATCAAAATAAAAAATATTGATAAATAAATAAATTCTCACTGTAATAAAAAATAAAATAAAAAATAAAATAAAATTTTAAAATATTACGATTACTAGCTTTTTCTAGGAAATAAAAGTATATAGAGCAATCTCTTTCAAAACCCACTTTAAGGTAATATTGTCTAAAGTATATTTCCCTGTACATTATTTTCAGTGAACAAAATTATATAGAGAGTCATGTGCAAAAATAAAGAGTATTATTCTGATTTTTTTTTGGAAGTATATGATTATATGGTAGAGTTCATATGTGACTTCCTTTTATCGCTTATCATTACCTCCTTGATAGCCCCCTAAATACACGTGAGAACCACGTTTCTGTGGCTTGGTATTTTAAATTATAATACTTTAAAACTATATAGAAAGTATTAACTTTAGATTAGAAAGTTTATTTTTTCATAAAGTAATCAGATTTGTTCAGTACTACTGAACTCTTCTGTCATATCCTCTGTTGTTGAGCTGATGTCAAATCTTTTATATTGATTTTTAAGTTATAATTAAAAATAATTGTGTGTATATATATATATGAGGTACAATATGTTTTGATAATATGTATACATTATGGAATAATTAAACCATCTAACTAATATCCATTATCTCACATACTTACTTATTTTTTGTAGTGAAAATACTTGCAATTTACTCTCTTAGAAATTTTGAAATATAAATGCATTATCAATAACTGTAGTCTCCCTGTGCAGGAGATCTCAAAAACGTATTCCTCTCAACTAGCTGAAGTGTATACCCTTTGACCAACATCTCTTCACCTTCTTCCCTATCTCTTGTAACCAGCATCTGCTCTCTACTTTTATGGGTTTGACTTTTTAGAATCCACTTATAAGTGAGATTATGCAGTATTTGTCCTTCTATGCCTGGTTTATTTTACTTAGCAAAACGTCCTCCAGGATAAGCCAATTGACACGTATATTTAACCATCAAAAGGTGCAAAAATTTAAAATTAAATTTATTTTATTATTACATAATCTGACTTGCAAATCAGCATTTTCATCAGAAAGTTTTGTATTTGTTTTTATTTTTAATAGGGTTAAGCAATTTTGCTTAGATTCATTTAACAGCTATTTGCTTTTTTCTCTTATAAGTGTTGTTCAATTGCCATAATATATTGTCATTTTTCTCCTTCTGCTGTCTTTAATAAACCCAATTACTAGCAGTCTTCATATTCCAGTTGATTGTTGCAAATTGAAAACCAGGTAAGACACATCATCATTGTTGTAGTCATTATTTTCACCATGTGCTCTGCATGACCATACAAAATAAGTCAGCACCTCTACTTTCATGAATATACTACCCCTTCACCTTCTCAATACATACCTGACTTTCAGATTTGAGGTGCTCTTCATTTTTGAATCTTGGCTTCCAAGCTAATATGTTTGGAAAGACTGTTGGTAGCTACTTGCAATCCTGATTTACTCAAGATAATTAGATAGAAAAGGTGGCACCTGAATACTGAGTACAATTAACTGGAAGGGCATTTTAAATGCAGTATTCACATTATAGTAGGATATGAGTACTTTCTAAATGAAATATAAGTTGTCACAATAAATATTGCGTTATATACAGTCTAAAACATTGTGATAATATGACCATTCATGTTTCCATGTATCTTCTCATTTTCTAAAAATAACTATTATACATTTACCTTGCTGAATTCTCACCATAATTCTATGATAGATAAATAATAGTTTATATAATTTGTTCATTATAGTTTATATAAATAACAATAGTTTATATTATTCATTTCTCAAATCATCCACTATAATGTTCACTACTACCACTAACTAAATGCATTTCATTCCACAATGTTTTACAGGGTCAATAAAATCTTTTTTCCATGAGATACATGTATATTTAAATATATACATATAAAACTTAAGATTATTTAGTCAATATTTTGTGTTTATAAAAATGAGATCATGCCACTCTACTTTTTAAATATACCATGGACATCACTGGTAAATATAATTTTTAAAGTTTATTTTAAATGTTTATACTTTAACCCATGCAGAATGCATAATGGTAAGGGAAATTAAGTGAGGATTTTATTTTATTGGATTTTATTTTATTGTCTTCCCTCTCAAATAAGGAATAACCTAAACACCATTTCAGCTACTCCTTTTCTTTTAGGGACTCATTCTTTGAGCTTATTTCATATCGTTTCAATTACTGTAGCTTTAATATAGACAATTTCAATATCTTGTATATGTATTTTCTATATACCTATAGTTTTCTTAACTATTTCATCATTTTCCAGGGGTTTTCAGTCAGTTCTTTGGGTTGGTTACAATATATTTGGATTTCATGTATTGATTTTTTACATTGATTTTAAAAAAAGAAATAGCTAGTCGGGCTCGGTGGCTCAGCCTGTAATCCCGCGCCTTTGGGAGGCTGAGGTGAGTGGATTGCCTGAGCCCGCGGGTTCGAGACCCGCCTGGGCAGCGAGACCTCATCTCTGCAATAAATCAAAAAATCAGCCGGGTGTGGTAGCGCATGCCTGTAGTTCTGGCTACTTGGAAGGCTGAGGCGGAAGGATCGCCGGATCCCAGCAGGTCGAGGCTTCAGTGGCCGGGAGCGGCCACTGCACTCCAATCTGGGCGACAGAGTGAAACTCCAACTCAAAAAAAAAAAAAAAAAAAGGAAGCAGCTTTCTTTTTTGTCTAGTTATACAAAATTAGTAAACTTGAACATTGAAAACAGTAATATCACCATACAAACCCTCTATTCCAATGTTTTTCTTCAGTCACTTCTTTTAGAATTATAGATTATTTACATCCTTTTTCATGCTGAAACATGCATGTATGTACACATACATACATGTATAGGTAAAGTTTATTTGGTGTGTGTATGTCACAGTAAGAAGTTTTGAAAATCACTGCTCAAAGTCAAAATAATCCTCTCTCAACTTCATATGAAATTAATCGGGACTTGTTGTAGAAGAAATTTTATCATTTTTCCACCTAAATATCATTTACAATATAGCATTTTAAATATCATTTTTGACTACAACTTAATATCTGCTGAGTTTTACTTTATCATGATGTAAAACTTATGTAATGTTATATTCACAATTCTTAAGTGTACTTTCACTGAAAACTTACAGTATCATACTCCTGTGTAAATCCAAACTCCTACCGAGTTATAAGATGTTACCATCCCCCAAAATTTCTTATGCTCCTTCTCACTGAATCTCCAGCTCACAACAACCTCTGTGGAATCACTGTTTTGATTATTTTTCTACCACAAATTACACATATTCTAAAATTCCATGTTAAGGGGATATGTACTGTAGTATGTACTGTACTGTTTTGTGGAAGGCTTTTTTTCATTTATTAGCAAGCTATTTTGAGATTAATCCATTTGTTGTAGGTATGTTTATTACTTTTATTGCAGAATAGTATTCCATATATGAATATACCAGTTGTTTTACCCATTCTCTTACAGATGGCCACTTGAGTTATTTCTACTTTGGGGAAATTAAAAATAAAGCTGCTTTCATTCATGTATAAGTCTGTTTAAGGGCTTATATTTTAATTGTTCTTGAGTAAATGATTAAGAATGGAAATGTTGTTTTATAGAATGGTTTATGAAAAATGGGCAGAACTTTTCTCAAAGTGGTGTAAGCATTTCCACCACCCCTAACAATATTTGTTAGTTCTCATTGTTCAATATCTTCATCTACATTTGCAGTTTTCAGGGTTTTTTTAATTAGCTGTTGTGTTGGGGTTATAGTAAAATCACTCATTGTGATTTTAATTTTTATTTTCCAGAGGCCTAATATATTTACTTATCAATTTTCTCCAATTTTGTTTAATAAGGTATCATTTTATATACAATAAAGTTCGCCAATTTTAAGTGTAAAGTTTGATGAATTTTGGGAATAGTATACACTTACGTTTACATAGTCAAGATACAAGGGGGGGACTAAAAAAACCCAGAATGATCATTTGTATGGTAGGTCATTTATAGTACAGGCTTACCCCACTATGTAAATATTCTAGGAACTCTTCGGCATTAGTGTACCAGCTAGCGTTGTTGTGAGAGGCTGCATTCAGCTTCAGTGACTTTTTCTTTTTCTTTTTTTTTTTGAGATTCTGTCAGTGTTTGCTCATTTCATGATGGGTGATTTACAAGCACACCTGCCACACCGCACTGAATGTTCAGCAGTTTTTAACCCAAAACGGCATGACCCACATGCCCTACCCTCCCTATTCGTGGGATTCCATCGTGAGCGACTTCTGTTTGTTTGTTTCCCCAGATGAAAAAAGTCCTCAAAGGGAAGCATTTTGCTGATGTGGAACAGGTGAAACAAAAATATGGCAGAAGTACTAAAAGGCATCAAAATTACAAGTTCACAAACTGTTTTGACCTGTGGGAAAAGCGTCTTGATAGGTTTATTGCATCAAGCAGAGAGTACTTTGAAGGTGACTGAAGTTTAAGCATGTAAGAATAAACACACAATTTTTAATAAATAAATTCCAGATTTTGGGAGGTGTCCCCTTCATATACAACAATTCTCTCACCTTAAAAAGTTTCCTCGTGTGTTCTTGCACTCAATCTTCTATCCCACCCCTGGAGCCAAGCAATCATTGAAATGGTTTCTGTCACTGCATGTCCTTTATAGTATTTTATATGTGAAATATTTTTTGTTTTGCCTCTTTCACTTAGCATAAATTACTTCAGACTTTTCAATACTGTCACAAGTACCAGTTGTTCCTTTCTATTGCTGGATTGCATTCTGAGGTACGATATACTACAAATTGTTTACTCATTCACCAGCTATGGACATTTGGTTTGCCTCCACCTTGGAGCTATTATTGATAATGTTGCTATGAAAGTTCATGTACATGTTTTTGCATGAACATATAATTTTATTACTCTTGAGTAAACATCTATGATTCAAATTGTTAGGTCATATCATACACATATGTTTAGCATTATAAGCTGTTGCTATATGAATTTCCAAAGTGGAAAAAAACTGTTTAGTTTTTTCCTCCCACCCGTAGTGGATGAGAATTGCACTCTTCCCACAGACTCACCAACAATTGATAATGTCAATCTTTAATTTTACCTATTCTAGTATGTGTGCAGTGGTATCACATTTTAGATATAAACTACAGTTATCTGATGACTAGCGATGTTGAATATATTTTATAAGTTTATCTATATATATCTTATTTTGTGAAATATCTGCAAATCATTTATGCATCTATTTGTTTGAGTTGTCTTATTATAGAATTGCATGAGTTCTTTATATATTCTGAACGTGATACTTGGTTGGATATGTGTTTTGGAAAAAGTTTATCCCAATTTGTGACTTGAATTTTAGTTTTCTTAGCAATGTATTGAATTTCAATTTTTAAAAATCCACTTAATTTTCTTCTGTTATTATTTGTGCTTTTGATGTTCTATTTAAAAACTATTTGGCCTAATGAAAAAAAACTGTACATATTTCTAGGTATATAATAATGTTTCTTTTACACTTATCTCTATAATACATTTTGAGTTAACTTTTTCATATGAGGTTTGAGGTAAGGATAAGAAATTCTTTTTTCCATGCCGATATATAATTTCTGTAACACCATGTGTTAAAAAGGTACAATTGAATTTACTGAATTTTACTGGAAAATTTGTCAAAGATCAATTTATCTAATTAGTTTGAGTTTACTTTGGCACTATATTTTCTATTCCATTTAATATTTAAAATGTATAAATGATATTTTGATATACATACTTACCATAGTCAATCAAATGATCATATCTATTATCTCCCATAGTTATCTTGTGTATATGTGGTAAGAGCACCTAAAATCTACTCTTTTAGCAAATTTTCAGTATACCATACAATATTATAACTATAGTCCTTATGATGTATTTTAGATCTCAAGACTTATTCAGCTTACATATCTATCACTTTGTACCCTTTGGCTTACATCTCGTCATTGTTTCTTCTGACCCTCCACTTCTGGTAACCACCATTTGATTATTTTTGTGCATTCAACTTTTTTTGTAAGATTCTACATATAAATGAGATCATGCGGTATTTTCCTTTCTGTGTGTGGCTTAATTTCCTACAGTTTCATACATGTTGTTGCAAATATTAATATCTCCTTTTTAAGGCTGAATAATATTTAATTGTATATTATATGTATATAAGTATATATCACAATTTCTTCATTCATTCATCTGTAGACAGACACTTAGATTGTTTCTACATTTCAGCTATTGTAAATATTGCTGAATGAACTTGGGAATGCAGGATGCTTATTTAATTTTCATTCAGTATTTACCTAGTAAAAGAATTACTAGGTCATATCTACATTACTTTTAAATTGAATCTGCCAACTTATTCCAAAAAAACATGTTTAGATTCTGATTGGGGTTGCATTGACTCTATCATTTGGGGTGTGTTGACCTCTTAACAACATTGAGTCTTCTCATCCAAGAATATAACATTCCCTCCATTTACTTGGTACTTCAATTTTCCTTTGCAATGTTTTGTAGTGTCGATATATAAGTTTTGCATATTTTTATTTCATTTATTATTAAATCTTTGTTATACTATTGTGTATGAAACTTATTTAATTTCATGTTCTTATTGTTATTTGCTACTATATACAAATGCAATTGATTTTCTTATTTAGTGAACTTTTATCCTCCACCCTTGTTATATTTAGATATTAGTTCTAGTAGCCTTAGTTATCTAAATATACAATCATGTTATGTGTAAATGAAAATAGTTTTATTTATTCTTCCCTTTTTGACTAGCTTGAACCTCCAGTGCAATGGTAAATACCATGAGAACCAATATTCTGTAATTGTTCTCAATCTTAGGTAGAAAGAGCCTTTCACCGTTTCATATGTTGTTAGTTGTAGGGTTTTCATAGATGCCTATATTTAGACTGAGGAAGTTTCCTTCTTTTCTAAGAGTTTATTTTAATCATGAAAAAATGTGCAAATTTGACAACTGCTTTTTCAGCCTCTATTGAAGTGATCATATTTGTTTTTCCCTTTTATAATATGTTGATTGATTTTAGAACGTTAAACTTATCTTCTGAGGCACAGAGATATCAATTCTGTATATATATATATTCCATCTTCTTTCTTATTGTGCTATTATAGTTATATATATTCTCTATCTATCTATCTATCTATCTAATGGACCTAACAATGCATTGCTATAATGATTATATAATTTTGTATCTATAAAAGAAGTTTAGAAATGAAGAAAGCATGGATATTCTTACAGTGTTTGATACATTAATCCTCTTACCATTTCTGGTTCTCTTTTTTTGTTCCTTTGGATTTCAGTTACCGTATAGTGTAACTGACTTACTCCAATAGAACTTTGATCTCACCTACTTTTTTACTGTTATTTTAAAATATTTTACTTTTCCATACGTTATACACCCAATGATACAATACATAATAGTTTATACACTTGTTTTTAAATCATTTTAGAGAAGGGAAAAATACGTATTAATACTGTCTTTTATAATCACATAATTGTTTTTATCAGTGTTCCACATAGATTTGAATTACCATGTGGAGTCACTTTCTTTTCAGTTTGAAAAACTTCCTTTACTAAGTATTTCTTGCCAGGCAGGTTCACTAAAAACAATTGAGTTATTGTTTATCCAGGAATGTCTTTATTTTACCTTCATCCCCCCCCCATATAAGATTCTTGGTTAACAGTTCTGTTGTTTTTCTATCAGTATTTTAATATTTTATCCCATTGCTATTTGGCCTCCTTTGTTTCTGATGGAATTCAGATCTTCTTAGTGGAGCTCTTTTATGGATGACAAGCCATTTTTTCTTGTTATTTTTATGATTTTCTTTTAGTCATTGTATTTCAGCATTTTCACTGTGATGACTGGGTATACATCTCTTCAGTGAATTCTTTAGATGTTAAAATTTATATTTTTCATCAAATTTGGAAAATTTTTCAGTCTTTATTTTCATATTTATTTGTTTGTTTGTTTATTCATTCATTCTCTGAATCATCTTCTGAATTTCCTGTTAACCATATGTTGGTAGGCTTAATAGTGTCTTGAATTTGAAGTTCTGCTCAATTTTCTTCATTTTTTTCTGTTTGTAATATTACAAAATCTCTATCCATAGTTTTACAAGTTTGATGATTCCTTCTTCTGCCAATTCAAATCTACTGCTAGTGAAATTTTTATTTTGGTTATAATTTTCAATTCCAGAATCTTATTTGAATTTAAAAATAATTTACACCTTGTTAATGATATTCTGTATTGCCATCATAGTTTTCTTTACTTCATTAAATATGGTTTATTTTTATCTTTGAACACATTTCCAATAGTTGCTTTGAAACATTGTCTTTTAAAGCTGTCACAGAAGCCGGGCTCGGTGGCTCAGCCTGTAATCCCGCACCTTTGGGAGGCTGAGGTGAGTGGATTGCCTGAGCCCGCGGGTTCGAGACCCGCCTGGGCAGCGAGACCTCATCTCTACAATAAATCAAAAAATCAGCCGGGCGGGGTAACGCGCGCCTGTAGTTCCAGCTACTCGGAAGACTGAGGCGGAAGGACTGCCGGAGCCCAGCAGGTCGAGGCTGCGGTGGCCGGGAGCGGCCACTGCACTCCAGTCTGGGTGACTGAGTGAGACTCCAACTCAAAAAAGAAAAATAAAATAAAATAAAATAAAATAAAGCTGTCACAGAAACAAGAACTGAATACCACATTTTCTCAGTCATAAGAAAAACCTGAACAATTATTATAATATTATAAAAAAGGGATTGGCAGTAGTGGGAAACTGCCGGGGCAGGGGGCACGCCTCATCAGTAAAGCTACCTGATCTCAAACCAGGTGAAATGGGGACCAAAGTGAGGCCCAAACTTTACCTACACAATGACAATTTGTATACCTAACCCTGAATTATACCCACAACTTAAAAATTCTGACACCTAGGCTTTCTCATAGGCAGTTGCTGTTGCCTCAATTTATTCTAGTGTGTATGTCAAAACTTTCTGTTTATTTGTATGTCTTGAAGATTTTTAAAATTTAAAACTCAACATTTTAGACAATATATTATATTGACTCTGAAGATCCACTCCTTGTGTCTTGTTTTTGTTTTTGTTTTTTTATTTCTTTAGTTATTTGGCTGACCTGTTGTTGTAAGTATCCTAGAAGGACCCCTAAAAACAAAACAAAACAAAAAACAGGAATTTATTTATTAAAAAGTTTGTATTTATTCTTAACTTTTTAAACATTTTTATTTTATTATAGGGATGTAGGGTGTAAGTGAGGATTAATTACATGTAGGCTGTGCATGCAGGTGAAGTTCAGGCTTCTAATTGACCCTCACTCCCCCAGTAGCAGACCAGGTGCCCTTTGTGTTGTCACATGTCCCCCACTCTTCTCTTTTACCCCCTCCCCTAAAGGTGCTCAGTAACTACTAATCCCTCCCTTGTGTTAATTTGACTAATGTTCAAGACCCATTCATGAGTGAGAACATGTAGTGTTTAGTTCTTTGTTTCTGTGATAGTTCACTTATTATAATGGTCTTCAATTCCATCCAATTTGCTGTAGTTCATGATTTTGTTCTTTTTTATGACTGCAAAATACTCCATTGTGTATATGTATCACATTTTCTTTATCCAGTTTACTTTCAATGGGCAGTAGGGTTGGCTCCATGTTTTCACCCTGGTGAATAGGGTGACAATAAACGTGTGTGCAGGTGTCTTTTTTGTAGAATGACTTGTGTTTCTCTGGGTCTATTCGCAGAAGAGAGATTGCTGGATTGTATGCAAGGTCAACTTTTACTTTTAGGAATCACCACACTGCTTTTCGTAGAGGTTGAATTAGTGTGCACTCCCACCAACAGTGTAGATGTGTACCTTTTTCTCCACAGCCTGTCAGCATCTGTTGCTTTTTGACTTATTAATAAAAGCCATCCTTACAGGGGTTAAGTGGCACCTCATCGTAGTTTTGATTTGCATTTCTCTGATTATTAGTGAGGCAAACCAGTTTTTTATGTGTTTGTTGGCTGCTTGTATGTCATCTTTTGAGAAGAGGTTGTTCATGTTCTTTGTCCATTTTTTAATGTGATTGGTGGTTTTTTTTCCTTTTACTTCATGAATTTCTTGTAGATCCTGGATGTTAGACCCTTATCAGATGCATAATTTTCAAATTTTTTTCCCATTCTTTGGGTTGTCTCTTTACACTCTTGATGGTTTCTTTGCTGTACAAAAGCTTTTCAGTTTGATGAGGTCCCACTTGTCTATGTTATCTTTTATGGCATTCACTTTTGAGAACTTGGTCAAGAATTCTTTGCCTACTCTGATTTACATACAGATGTTTCCTACATTTTCTTCTAGGATTCTTATAGGTTGAAATTTTGTGTTTAGGTCTTTGATCCACCTGGGGCTGATTTTTGTACATGGTGGTAGGTAGTGAACCAGTTTTATTCTTCTGCATGTGGTCTGCCAGTTATTCCAGCACCATTTGCTAAATAAGGTCTCCTTGCCCTACTGGTTGCTATTAGTGGCTTTTTTCAAAGACCATTTGGTTGAGAGACCATGTTTTTGCTTTTGGAATCTCTGTCCTGTTCCATTTGGTCTGTGTGCCTATTCCTATACCAATACCAAGTTGTTTTGGTTACTGTAGCGTTTTAATAAAGTTGAAAGTCTGGAAGTATGATACCTCCTGCTTTGTTCCTTTTGCTGAGGATTGTTTTGGCTATTTGTGCTTTTTTTGTTTGTTTCCATATGAATGTCTGTATTGTCATTTCCATGTCTGAGAAGTATGATGTTCATAATTTGATGAGTATTGCATTGAATATGTAGATTGTCTTGGGTAGGATGGACATCTTGGTGATATTGATTCTTCCAGTCCATGAGCATGGAATGCTTTTCCATTTCTTTATGTCATCCTTTCTTTTTTTTTTTTTTTTTTTTTTTGAGCTGGAGTCTTACTCTGTCGCCCAGACTGGAGTGCAGTGGAAGCGGCCACTGCAGCCTCGACCTTCTGGGCTCCGGCAATCCTTCCGCCTCAGCCTTCCAAGTAGCTGGAATTACAGGCATGCACTACCACGCCCGGCTGATTTTTCGATTTATTGTAGAGATGAGGGCTCGCTGCCCAGTGGGTCTCGAACCCGCGGGCTCAGGCAATCCACTCACCTCAGCCTCCCAAAGGCGTGGGATTACAGGCTGAGCCACCGAGCCCAGCTCCTTTATTTCTTTGAGCAACATGTTGTATTTCTTGTTGTAAAGGTCTTTCACTTCTCTGGTTAGGTGGATGCCAAGATTTTTCATTTTTTTGGTGGCTATTGTGAATGAGATTTTGCTTTTTATTTGATTCTCTGAGGGTTTGCTGCTAGTGTATTCAAATGCAAGTGTCTTTTGCATGCTGATTTTGTAAACTGAGACGTTGCCAAAACATTGTCATTTCCAGGTCTATCAGTGCAAGACTTTTGACAGACTCCCGAGAGTTTTCAAAGTATAGAATCATATCATTTACAAAAAAGAACAGCTTAACTTAACTTTTGTTGCCTATTTGAACACTCCTGATCTCCTTCTCTTGCCTGTTTGCTCTGACAGGGACTTCCAGGACCATATTGAACAGGAGGGGTGAGGATGGGCATCCTTGTCTTGTTCTTGTTCTTAGGGAGAATGCTTATTAATAGCTTCTGCAAAATGTTGGCTGTGGTTTTATCATAGATGGCTCTTACTGTTTTGAGGAATGCTCCATCTATGTCTAGGAGCTCTAGAGTTTTAAAAAGAAGGAATGTTGGATTTTGTCAAATACATTTTCTGCATCTAATAATATAATCATGTGGTTCTTGGTTTTACATCTGTCAATATGCTAAATTATTTTTATGATCTTGCAAATGTTGAACCAGCCATGCATTCAAGGAAAGAAGCCCACCTGATCATAGTAGATGATCCTTGATGTGTGTTGTTGGATTTGATTTACTAGAATCTTGTTTAGAATTTTTACAACTATGTTCATCAAGGAGAATGGCCTGTAATTCTCTTTCCTAGCTGGGTCTTTGCCAGGGTTTGGATATCAGTATGATGTGAGTGTCATAAAATGAGTTGGGGAGAATTTTCTCATTCCCTATTGCCTGGAAATACTTTCAACAAAATTGGTATCAGCTTCTCCTCGTATTTCTTCTAGAATTCAGCTGGGAAGGCATCTGGTCTGGGGGCTTTGATTGGTGGGGAGATTTCTTATTACTGAGTCTATTCCCTGGATTGTTATTGTTTTGTTTAGAGTTTCAATTTCTTCTTGTTTCAACCTTGGGAGGTTGTGTGATGTCTGAAAATCCTCTACATCATTTAGGTTTTCTAGTTTATTTGTATACAGATTTTCATAATAATCTCTGATAATCTTTAATATCTTCAGGGTCAGTTGTAAGTTCACACTTTGCTTTTCTAATTGCTTTTATTTGGAATTTCTCTCATTATTTTTATTTATATTTTGGTTATATTTATTTATTTATGTTTTATCACACACAAGGTTTTCTCATCTCTTTCTTATTGGGAAAGTAGCAAGAATAGTGGATTTAAAAGTTGCTATCATAGCTTCAAATATTTTTCTTTTTTTATTATAAAGATGTGGGGTACAATTCAGGGTTAGGTATACAAATGTTGATTATGCAGGGACACTTGTTGATGAGGTATACTCATTCCTCCCCTAGCAGTTTTCTCAACTGCCAATCCCATCAACCCCCGATATTTTCCCACTACTGCAAATCCCTTTCTTATAGTATTATAATTGTTCAAGGTCCGATTATGAGTGAGAACATATGGTAATCTGTTCTTTGTTTCTGTGATAGATTACTGAGGGATGATCGACTCTAAATCCATCCAATTTGCTGTGAAGTCCATATGTTTGTGCTTCTTTATGACTGCATAATATTCCGTTGAGTATATATACCACATTTTTTTATCCAGTCCAGTTTTGATGGGCAGCATGGTTTCATTGGCTTTGCAGAAGCTTGTCAGTTTGATGAAGTCCCACTTGTCTATCTTATCTTTTATGGCATGGGCACCTAGATTTTTTAATTAGGAATTGTTTGCCAGTTCCAATTTCCACAAGGGTGTCTCCTGCGTTTTCTAGATTCTTATAGTTTGAGGTTTTATATTTAGCTCTTTGGTCCATTTAGAGTTAATTTTTGTGTATGGTGATAGGTAGGGATCCTGTTTCAATCTTCTGCATGTGATCAGCCAGTTTTCCCAGCACCATTTACTGAATAGGTTCTCCTCTCCCCAATGGTTGATATTGAAGGCTTTGTCAAAGATGAGTTGGTTGAGAAATTAAGGCTTTGCTTCCAGATTCTCTATCCTGTTTCATTGGTCTATGTGCCTGTTCTTGTACCAATACCAGACTGTTTTGATTTTGATTACTGTAGCCCTATAGTAAAGTTTGAAGTCTGGAAGTGTGATACCTCCTGCTTTGTTTATTTTGCTAAGGATTATTTTGGCTATTTGTGGTCGTTTATGTTTCCATATGAATTTCTGCATTGTCATTTCCAGGTCTGAGGAGAATGATGTTGGTAACTTAATGGGTATTGCATTGACTCTATAGATTACCTTTGGTAGGATGGGCATTTTAACAATGTTGATTCTTCCTATCCATGAGCATGCAATATTTTTCCACGTGTTTGTATCTTCTTGGATTTCTTTGAGCAGTGTTTTATAGTTCTCATTGTAAAGGTCTTTCACTTCTTTGGTTAGGAAGATGCCGAGATATTTCATTTTTTGTGTGGCCATTCTGAAACGGATTATGCTTTTAATTTGGGTCTCTGCCTGTTTTTTGTTGGTGCATAGGAATGCAGCTGTCTTTTGCACATTTACTTTATTAGTGCAAGCAGGTTTTTGACAGATTTTCTTGGATTTTCAAGGTATAGGATCATATCGTCAGCTTGACTTCCTCTTTTCCTATTTGTATACCCCTGATTTCCATCTCTTGTCTAATTGCCCAAGCTAGGACTTCCAACACAATGTTGAACAAGAGGAGTGAGAGTGGACAGCCTTGTCTTGTTCTAGTTGTCAGGGGAAATGTTTCTAGTTTCTGTCCACTTAGCAATATGTTAGTGTGGGCTTATCATAGATGGCACTTACTATTTTAAGGTATTTTCCTTCTCTACCTAGGTGTTTGAGGGCTTTCATCAGGAAGGGATGGTGGATTTTATCAAAAGTTTTTTCTGCATCTAATGATATAATCACGTGGTTCTTTTTTTTACATCTGCTGAAGTATTTAATAACATTTATGGTCTTGCAAATGTTAAACCAGTCCTGCATCCTGGGGATGAAGCCTACTTGGTCATGGTGGATGATTTGTGAGATGTGTTTTTGTATCCGATTTGCTAGAATCTTGTTGATGACTTTTGCATCTGTGTTCATAAGGGATATTGGCCTGTAGTTCTCTTTTTTTGTTGGATCTTTACCTGGTTTGGGTATGTTTTGTAGAATTCTGCTGAAAAGCCATGTAGTCCAGGGTTATTTTGTTTTGTAGGTAGTTTTTGTATGACAGAGTCAATTTCCTGGGTTGTTATCGGTCTATTTAGTGTCTCAATATCTTCATGTTTCAAGCTGGGGAGGTTGTATGATGTCAGAAAGTCCTCCATTTCATTTAGGTTATCAAATTTGTTTCCATATAGGTGTACATAGTAATCTCTGAAAATCTTTTGTATTTCTTCAGGGTCAGTTGTGATTTGATCTTTTGTATTTCCGATTGTGTTTATTTGTGCTTTTTCTCTCTTTTTCTTGGTCATTCTGGCTAGGGGTCCATCAATCTTGTTAATTCTTTCAAAGAACCAGCTTTTTGTTTTGTTGATGTTTTCTATGATATTTTTGTCTTCTATGTCCCATATTTGGGATCTTATTTTGGTGATTTTAATTCTCCTGCTAAAGTTGGGGTTTTGGTGATCTTCTCTTTCCAACTCCCTTAGGTGATTTGTTAGGTTCTCCACTTGTGATCTTTCTGATTTCTTGATGTGTGCTTGTAAAGATATAAATTCCCCTCTTAGTACTGTTTTCATAGCATCCCAGAGGTTTTCATAAGATGTTTCTCCATTTTCATTTGTTTTCAGGAATCTTTTAATTTCTGGTTTTATTTCAGTGTTGACCCAGTAGTTGTTCAACATCATGCTGTTTAGTGTCCATGTCTTTGTGGGCTTTGGGGAAATGCTATTGGTGCTGATATTTGTTGTTCTTCCACTGTGGTCTGAAATTGTGCATGACAAGATTTCAACCATATGGAATTTGTTTATGCTTGATTTATGGTCAAGGATATGATTGATCTTGGAGTACATTCCATGTGGTGGTGAGTAGATTGTATATTCTGTAGTTGTTGGGTGGAATAATCTGTAGCTATCTATTAAGTCCATTTGGTTGAGTGTCAACTTTAGGTTCTTGATCTCCTTATAGATGTTTTGCCTTGATGATCTATCTAGGGCTATTAGTAGGGTATTTGAGTCCCCTGTTATAATAGTGTTAGAGTCAATATATTTTTATTGTTCACTTAGTAGCTGCTTTATAAATGCTGGTGCTCCTGTGTTGGGTACATATATGTTTAGGTTGGATATTTCTTGTTGATGGATTGAACCTTTTATGATTATGTAGTGCCCTTTTGCATCTTTAAAATTTTTGACAGCTTAAAGTTGTTTTGTCTGATATTAAGATTGCAACTCCTGCATTCTTTTGTGAGTCATTTGCCTGGAAACTTGTTTTCCATTCTTTAACTTTCAGTCTGTGTCCATCCCTTGTAGTGAGATGAGTCTCCTGGATGCAGCAAATAATTGGGTCATGGTTTCTAATCCAGTTTGCCATTCTGTGTCTTTTCAGTGGTGCATTTAATCCATTCACATTCTAGCTGATTATTGAAATGTGATTGTTTATCCCTGTCATGAGGTTCTTATTACTTTTTATCTTTGTTTGTTTTTTTTTTTTTTTTTACTTTAGGTTGATATGTGTGTATGTTTTCAAGTTCCTTGTTGCACTGTATTCTCTGTTGATTCTTTGCTCTGCTGTTCTCTTGAAAAGTGTGTGATCATTCTTGTTTTTCTTTCTTCTGTGCTTAATACCCTTTGAAGTGTCTCCTGTAGAGCTGGTCTGGAAGCTGCATAATCTCTAAGGCATTGGATGTCTGGGAAGGATTTTAATTCTCCAATACTGATGAGGGTGAGCTTCGCTGGACAGGAAATTCTTGGTTGAAATTGTTTATCTTTGAGGACTTTGAATATAGGACTCCAGTCCCTTCTTGCTTGTAGTGCTTCTGTCAATAAGTATGTTGCTATTCTGATTGGTTTTCTCCAGTAGGTAGTCTGACCTTTCTCTCTTGCTGCCTTTAGAATTTTTTATTTTGTGCCTACTTTGTGTAGGCAAATTACTATGTGTCTATGGGTTTGTCTTCTCCTTTGATATCTTGTGGGGTTTTTCTGTATTTCTTGTGCTTGACTGGTCATATCTCTGGTGAGATGGGGAAAGTTTTCTTGGATTAACTGCTGGAATACTTGCTTCAAGCTGTTTTCCATTTCCCTTGTTTCTTCTGGAATACCAATCAGCCATAGGTTTCACCTCTTGATATAATCACACATCTCTTGTAGGCTTTGTTCTTTCGTTCTGAGTCTTCTTTCTATGTTCTTTACAAATCATGTTAATTCCCTGTTCTGGCCTTCGTGTTCTGAGATTCTTTCTTTGGCTTGATTAATTCTGCTTTCCATGCTTATCATCTTGTTATTTATTTCCTGGATGAAATTTTTTATTGCCAAAATCTCTGTTGCAAGTTCTTTCTGTGTTGCATCTTGTCTCTCTTGTGTCTTATTCACTCTTTCCATTCATTCACTAATCCTTGTCATATTCTGAGGCCAGTCATTTGTGACTTTCATTGTTTGGGCACCAAAGTCTGATTTTGCAGGAGTTTTGTCTTTGGTACACTTGAAATTGCCTATGGTCTTCCTTTGGTGTTTCCTCATTTGTGACAGATCTCTTGCTTTTCTCTTTAGTTCTGCTATTCGGTGTCAGTGGGTGAGGTTTTCCCTTCTCATGTTTGCTTAGTCCTCTATTCTTCCCTTATCTGGGCTCTGGAATTGTTTTATTTTGAAATAGGACAGTGAATGGGAATGTTTGCTGTCTCTTGAAGTTTTTGAAATTCAAATAAAGTAGGGTATGGGGCACTAGGATTCAGAAACTGCTTGCAAATTACAATGTTCACTTATTGTGGTATGTGTTTCCTGAGACTCACTCCCCACCACCACTCTATATGATGATGCAAAACAGGAACCAGTGTAAAAAAACAATTGAACACACACAGACATACACACACCCCCCAAAACAAACTGGAATAACAACAAATTGAAACAAAACAAACAACAACAACAACAACATACAGGAAAACCAAACGCATACATACAATGCCTACCACAAAGTGAATAGAGAAGAAAAATGGAAAGACTGCCTGGGGAAAGGGGGCACACCTCATCAACAAGGGTACAATGAATATTTGCATACCTAACCCTGAATTTTACCCCACAATTTTAAAATTAAAAAAATTGAAAAAAAGGAAAGACTGAAGGAGGGAAGGGAAAGGAATTCATGTCAAACCCTCACACATATATTGACACACACCTTAAACTATAAAAAATGAACATAGAAAACCCCAGAAGAACAAAAGAGCAAAAACAAACCAACAACAACATCAAAAGAAAAGAAAAAAATTAGGGGGGCTACAGATCAAACCCTCACATACACATTCATACACAAAGGAAAAATATTTTTAAAATAGATGAACTAGCAAACAATCTGTTTTAAGAAATGTTTAAAAAATGAAAATAAAAACAAAACAAACAAAACCCCCTGCCCTCTTGTGGCAGGCTCTGTAATTGTTCCTCTAATCAGGTCTCTTCTGCAGAGCCACCTCTTTCACTCTCTTCTCAGTGTCCAGAGCAGGGAAGGAGGTGGGGCAGTGGAGGTGCGTGGGGTTGCAATCCTCCCCACCCTCTCTCCTATGGTCAGGGAGATCTCCTCTGGTGGGCAGGTGCAGGATTGTCTCTTCCCCAGCTATGTACTTGCAGGGGGTGCCCCAACCATGCCTATCTTAGACTGGAATTCTATTGTGACTGATGTCCATGCTCCACCTGGGTTTGTCCTTCTTAGTTGTGGCCAAGCTATGTAGGTCTGTCATTCACAGGATTGCTAGGGAGGAATGGGTTTTGGGTCAGTCCTGGACTCACCACTGTTCTCATTGGAGTCCTTCCTCGTCCTTTTCTGGCCACACCCTTTGTCCCATGGCTGGATCAGGGTAGAGGGTGGAGTGCCTGGAAACCAGCGCTTGTCAAGTCCCTCTGAAGTATGTGCTTTCAGATTATTCCCTCTGTGTCACAATCAATCCCTGAGTAGTTGATCCACCAGTCACAGACATTGGGTCTGTTGCTCCGTGGTGAGCAAGTTGGAACACTTTCCTGCCCCACCTTCAAGATGGTGGTGTGATGCCTCTCTTGTCCTCTTCTGTAGGACTTTGCCTCAGGGCTCCCTCTGCAGCCCCTGATACCAGTGCCCTGCCAGGCACTGAAGTGGTGAGGCAAAGCCTGGAGCCAGCAGTCTCTCCTGTAGCAATGGTGAGGGAGAGCCTGGGGTTATAGTTTCTCCCCACCGCTTTTTCACAGAAAAGTTTTGTCCATTAAAAAAAATAATGGCACTTAACTTCTGCAACTTGGGAAGAGCCAGGGACAAAGCAGAGAAGCGGCAGCATGAGCTGTTACAACAGGGGCCTGACCACTTGCTCACGTGCCCCCACTTAGATAGTCTCTTCCAGCATTTTCTTCCCAGGAAGGGTTTTATGATAAGAAAAAGAAAAAAGAAAAAGATAATGAAAGGTGCCCAGCTTCTGTGTCCTGGGAATCGCTAGTGTCCAAGCCCAGCTGCTGTAGCACCAGCCGCTAGACCAGGCTGGGCCCTGGCTGCCAGCTCCCTAGCCATCACTCAGTCAGCCACTCACATGTTCATTCGCTCCAGCACATACATAAAATTTCCCATACATTCACTCTGTCTGACTGGCTCAGCTGCCATTTTCCCGACCTCCTCAGGAATTTCTCTCATTTTTAACCAATTTGGCCATGGTTCCATCTACCTTATTTATCCTTTCATAGAATGAGCTTTTTGTCTTGTTGAGTTTTTCTATGATATTTTTGTCTTCTATAGCCTGTGATTGTATTTTTATCCCAGTGATCTGAGTTCTTTTGCTGAACTTAGTATTTAGATGATTTTTCAGTTTTCTTGACATGTGTGTGCAATGCTATGAATTTTCCTCTTAGCACCGATTTCATGGTATCCCAGATATTTTAATAAGATGTGCTTTTGTTTTGTTTCCAGGATCTTTTGATTTCTGGCTTCATTTCCATGTTGGCCCTGAAGTCATTCAGTAGCATGTTGTTTAGTGTCCATGTTTTTGTGTGTTTTGGGGGAAATCTTCTTGGTGGTGATATTTATTTGTATTCCACTGTGGTCTAAGAAAATTCATGGTATTATTTTGATCTTTTGAATTTGTTTATACTTGATTGATGTCTAAGAATGTGATCAATCTCTGCGTATGCTCCACGTGCTGATGAGTAATGCATACTCTGTATATATTGGATGGAGTGTCCTGTAGATGTCTATTAAATTCATTTGATTGAACATCAAGTTAAGGTTCCAGATCTCCTTGTTGCTTTTTTGCCTCAATGATCAATCCAGAGCTGATAGTGGGGTGTTTAGGTCTCCAACCATGATTTTGTGAGGGTCAATGTCCTCTCTTAGTTTAGTTAGTAATTGTTTTATATAGCCTGGTGCTCCTGTGTTGGGTGTGTATATGTTTAAGATGGATATTTCTTTCTGTTACATTGAGCCTTTTATCAGTATGTAGTGTCCTTCTATGTCCTGTTTAACTTTTGAAGGTTTGAAATCTGCTTTGTCTGATATCAGAATAGCAACTCTTCTCTTCTGTTTTCTATTTGCCTGCAAGGCTATTTTTGTCCCAAATTTTGAGCCTGTTACTGTCCCTTGTAGTGAGATGAGTTTCTGGAGGCAGCAGACTGCTCGATCATGCTTCTTTATCCAGTTTGTCACTATGTATTTTCAGTAGTGCATTTAGTCCATTCATGTTCAAATTGATTATTGAAAAGTGAGAGTTTATCCCTGTCATAGTGCTCTTAGGGAGTTACTTTGTTTCCTTTTTGTTTTGTATTTATACATTTGTGTATTTTCATTTTTGTGAGTGTGCTGTATGATTTCCTGTACTTCTGTACTTTTGTGATTGGTATGACTTTTTCTTTGTTTGTTCTGTTTTCTGTGTTCACCGCCATCTTAAGTGTCTCCTGAAGAGCTGGTCTGGAGGCAGCATATTCTCTTAGGGATTGGATGTCTGTGAAGGATTTTAATTTTCCATCACTGAGGAAGCTTAGCCTGGTGGGGTATGAAATTCTTGGCTAGAATTGCTTATCTTTAAGAACGGTAAGTATTGGACTCCAGTCCCATCTTGCTGGTAGTGTTTCTGCGGAAAAGTCTGGAACAATTCTGATGGGTCCTCATGGGTAGGTAGCCTTACTTTTCTCTCTTGTTGTCTTTAGGATTTTTCTTTCATGCTTACATTGTGGAGGTACAGTACTATGTGTTTGGGGGTTGAGTTTATCATGTGACACCTGTGGGGGGGTTCTCTGAACCTCTTGCACTTGAACAGTTGACTCTCTAGTGAGATATGGGAAGTTTTTTTCTGTTGATGATTTCATGGGATGTTTGTTCCATGGTGCTTTACATTTCCCTTTCTGCTTTAGGGATATCAATCAGACATAGATTTGCCTTCCTAATATAGTCCCACATCTCTCAGAGGCTTTGCTCCTTCTTTTTGAAGATTTTTTTTGACAGACTGAGTTAATTCCACATCTTGGCCTTCAATCTCTGAGATTCTTTCTTCTGCTTGAATGATTCTGCTTACTATGCTTGTTTTGTGTTTTTGGTTTCCAAGTTGTAGTTCTTCATTTACATTATTTCAGAACAGGCTTTTCTGCAATTGGCTAACTCTTCTTTGACTTCCTGTATGACTGTGAATTTTACTTCTCGTTTCTCTTGGTACTCTCTGTTCATTTTAGCCATCCAATCTCTGATTTCTGTAACTGTCATCTGGAGCATGTCATTCTGAGGACTTTCTATTGTTTGTGCTCTGATAGCTGCTTTTTGGGGCACTGTTTCTTAGGAACTCTGGTAGTTACCTGTTTTTTCATACATATTTTTCTCATTTATTACAGGCTTTTCTTTTCTCTCTATAATTCCTCTTTATTTTTGTTGCTCTGAAGCTGGTCAATGATGCTCTGTTGTAAAGCCCTTTCTGCAGTTCAGTATAGGTCACTCAGTGATAGAAGGAGGGTCATTCACTTCTGTTCCTTGCTCTGTCCTGTGGCAGGTTTCTTTTGTGTCGATTTTCTCTCCTACTGTTAATCTGGTTGGGTTAGTTTTCAGCTCTTGCTGCTAGCACTCTGTGGAGAGCAAGTGGGGGCATGGGCTCCCTGTTTGCTGTCTGTGGTTTACAGTTCTGAAGTTTTCTGACTGAGAAAGCCTTTGTGAGTCTTTTGCTTTGTCCCTTCCTTTTCAAGTTCCCACTCTTCTCTTGAAAAAGAGTGAGTTCCCTGCCACAGAGTTCCTTTTGTATCTATTTGCTAAAATGGATACAGAGAAAGTGATGATTTCAGCCACCAGTTCCTTTCTGAGCATACTCTCAGTCTTGCTTCCAGATACACAATATGAGCAGCCAGTTATATAGTACCCACATCCTCATATTTGCTCAAGCTAACACGTACTTTTTATTAACATGTGTTCAAGTACTCACTCTTCTCTTTAAAAATAGTAGTTCCCTACCACAGGAAGGGGGAAGTGATCTGCCCTGTAGACACACTGGGGTTGGAGGTGATTTTTTTCTGATCTGGTTGGGAAGATAGCTGTCAGTTGATGGCAGCAGACACCAAGCAGATTCTCTCTTCAGGAGGGCTTTGCATGACTGAGAGCTGGTTGCCAGGCTCTGCTGGGAAGCCACACTCACAATGGCTGATTGGGTTGGGGTTTTGTTCCCTGTTCCACTTGAGTACTGGTTGCCCACTGCTGTACCATGCCCAGGACTGCTCTTGGGTGGAACATACAACTCATGCATGGCTGGGAGTGAGTGAACTGACTCAAAATGTCTCACTCACTCTCATTCACTGGGCAGAGCTTCAGTTCCTATGTAAGCCTGGCACACAGAGGGGCATGGGATATCTGGATTCCCATTATTGTCATCACTTTCTGGTTTCTATGTGTTCAAAGAGAACTTTGCTAGGTGCAAGGTGCTTCACCAGCCCAAAAGTGTTCAGGGTGTCTCCACTTAGCATGGCTGGATCTTTACTCTCTGCCTTGCTCAGTGAGAGGCACTGATCTGCTACTCCATGTTGGACATCTTGGATCATCTATTCTTACATGTCTAAACTTCAGTCAACTTCAAAGTAGTCTCCATTTAATGCAGTACGCCTATCAAAATGCTTTTTCTGCTGCTCAAAGCAGTTTTTGAAGTCATCAATTTTGATTCTTTTTAGTGCTTTTACCATTTTTTGTTTTACCTCTTCCACATTGGCAAAACATATTCTTTTGAGAGGTTTGTCATCCGGGGAAACAAATGAACAAAAAAGTTATTCAGGGTGAAATTGGGTAAATAGGGAGGGTACAGTATAAAGATCATGATGTTTTTGTTCAAAAACTGCTCAACACTCAGTGTGGTGTGGGCAAGTGTGCTCATAAATCAACCATCATGAAATGGGCAAACTTGTTGAAAGAATCTCACTGAAGCCAAACAAAGCTTCTCACAGCATCACTAGCTGGTACACTGATGCTGATGGGTTGCTAGAACACTATCCACCTGGGGAAGCCTTTACTACAAGAGGCCCACCCTCCAGAAAATAGTTCCAGTTTCTTTTGGGTCCCCATCATTGTCCTCCCTCAATATGAAACCTCTGATGTTGCTTCTCAGAGGATGTAGACTTGGGACTGTACAAAGTTACCATGGGATGACAATGGATTTAACAACGCTGTGTTTGACTGTCACTTTCCCCAATTTCTCTGCTAAGCTGTCTGTCTCATTTGATTTCAGACCTAATTGTTAGGTTTTGGTAATTTTCACCTGATTGCTCTATTATTTTTGACAATGCCCTGGAGAGTGAGTTTACAAAGTTCCTCATTGTTATTCCAGAAAGGAAATTCTTCCATTAGTCTTGATGTTCTGGAGTTCTGTTTATTAATCCTAGCTATTATTCCTGGAATTGAATATTAACCTTTTTCCAATCCTTTATGTTTTTAGAGGGAGCATTAAAATATATGTTTGGTGCACTGTGATATTAAAAGAATGCCATCTCAATTTATCTTGATTTATAAGTGCTAAGTTATTTTTGCCATATCACAGGAGTCAAACAGCACTCTTGTTTAATACTGTCTGAGTTTTGACACGTAAGTAAATATGGTTGGTGTACAATTTGGAGATAGATCTCACACTATAGTGCTTGTAGTCAGTGGAAAACATAGATTCTTTAGGGGTCTTATTATGTTAAAAATATTATAGCCATATGAAAAGGTAATTACTTATTTATCAGGAAGAATCCTAATGTCTAGTTTTTGTTGAGTGAGTATTTAGGTTCTAGGTAGAATCCAAATGTGTTATCAGTTACAATGAATTCTTAGACTTTAAACTGTTATCTGAGTAATCCATCAAATTTATTTGTCTATCATAATTCGTTGTATGTATTTGTAGTATCAGCAGCCCTACCTTAGTTTTGCAACATCTCTCTGGTGTGTTAACAGTAGTCTCTATTAATTATTACTTTTGTAGATACAAAGTTGAAAAACTCATGTATATATAAGAAAAAAAAACACTTGACCCTCTATAAGCAATATGTAATTATTATCTGCTGCTGTTCTTATTATTAATGGTCAATATTCTTATTTCTATAGGAAGTTAACTTGAAAGTGATATGATTACATACCATTTGGTATGTCACAACAAAGCCCCTTTCCCAAGTTTTTTCTTCACATTTTAAATATTTTTTTACTTTAAATATTTTGTTAGAGAAAGGAAAACACGATTCTTATTACTATAATAAATATAGAGAAAGTGGTTATTTCAGCCACCAGTTCCTTTCTGAGCATACTCTCAGCCTTACTTCCAGATACACAATATAAGCAGCCATTTATATAGGTACCCACATCCTCATATTTCCTCAAGCTAGCATGTACTCTTTATTGCCATGAATTTTCATATACTGGATTCTTATGCAGACATACAGGACATTTGTTTTCACTTTTATTTACCTTAGAAAAACAAGATTATATTATGCATATTATTTAAGAAATTGCTTTACTACTCAAAAACATTAGTCATGTATAGCCTTCCAGCTCAAATTTTGTGTCTATAATGTAAACTAATATTTAGCTTTCTTATTTCCTCAAATACAAAATTCTCCCGACAGAAACTTTCTTATAAATTTGGCACTTTGGTCTATTCTTTAAAATTACTTTTGCCTTTATGGTAAAGCCTTTTTATCCCTTAGTGATGGCATAGGAATTTTTACATATGATTTCAGTTTTGGTGTCAGTTTGGTTAATCTCATCATCTTATATTTGCTCATAACCTGCAATAACACTTTACCATAAACCAATTATACTGAATTTGCATTTCTCCTATCTTTATATTCTTGACCTAAAATTGTAAAGCATTTTCAGAGAAATGAACATTTTTCACATTGCATATTCCCGTGTGTGAACATTGGTGTGTGTTCACTGATCAATTATTTGATATTATGACACAGTTTTAAATTTACTTACTATGGGTCCCAAAATAGTTTTGATAATTTTAGTGCTTGGTAATTTACCTTTTAAATTTTCTGTTGTCAGTTCTTGTTTTTTTTTTTTTGCCATTGTATGTTCTAGTTGATTTTCTTTAAATACATAGAAACCATTTGTTTAATTTATGTATGTTTTCTGCATACATTTCTAAAATTTCTTTGATAATTTCCATTTATTTTAAGTTGTATTCTTTTGAATTACCTCTGTGGATAATAGTCTTTTTATTATAGGTCTTTTGAAATATCATCACCAAAATTTACTATATTCACATAATGCTATAAATTAGCAAAATGGCAAGATGGCAACAAATTACTCTGGGATGGGCATTTCATACCCCACCTTTCCCTGTATTTGAGACCAGACTTGTTCAGTTCTGCTTCTGTGGGAATTTATGATAAAAATTTTGAGGGAGCTCAATGTCTTTTTGTTTAATACTGATGTTTAAACTTAGATCGTAAGTAAAATTATGGAAAGTAGTGTAAATTGTCGATAGGCAAGTTTTAGATGCTAAGCAAAAATGTCATCGGTAAGTGTAATTAGTTAAACCTGGATTCTAGTGTTCTGATAGTAATCTATGTGTATGCTGATCAAGAGTTAATAAAAGCATTTTTACATAGTTTGGCATATTTGAAGCATAAGGTAAATTGGGAATATGAATATATACTATGAGTAGTGAATAATTATTATGGAGATAAAATAAGACAATCAAAATAAAAGCTTAGAGGACAATAACTGGCCCATAGAAAGCAATGCAAATATATAAATTCTTATACTTCTTTATGTTTTAATTGCAATTATTTTTATTAATATCAGGTAAATATTTTCTCCTTCTTACAAATGGAGTAATATCTTGTTCAAATTACTTAATTATGCTTTGATTTTTCGAATGTTGAACTCAGGTGTTAGGAATTGTGGGGATATGCTGTAAATTAATATTATATGTGTTGATTTTTAAAATTAACATTAACTTTGTTCAGCAATATCCTAACATCAATGCTTGAATTGTATTATTTTAATCATTTTATACTTAAAATGTCATCCAGTGTATATTCGTTTTGTGAAGTTTCATGAAACTATACACTTAACAGTTTCGGTACTTTTTTGTGTGTTTATTATACCTTGATAGATTTAGAACAACCAAACATTTTCCACCCAAAAAATATTACCTAGGGTTTTGTAGATCAAATATCAGTTCTTACTCATATTATCCCAGGGTTACTTGTGTTATTTCAGCCTTATATAAGTAGATAAAAACAGTAATTTCACTTTCTTTAATTGGCTACAGTATTAGATTTGTATTTAATAATGATTATAAAGTTTAGAAAACTCAACCACTTTATGGTTTATAATTTGTCCTTCTCCCACAGGATATATAGCAGATTATAAACACTTTTATCTTTATTATTGGTAAACTTTTTTTCAATTTAAAAATTGAGATAAATAGTTGATCAATTTGTTTTAAAAATTTTATATTTCCTTTTCCTCTTGTGACTATAAATAAACCTTATAAATAAGTATAAACAGTATCATTATAGTTACTATAGTTATTACTATGGTTAATGCAAAATATGTATATTATTATCTTTTTACATATGAATAAATCTGGCAATTGTTACAGAATCAGTTGTTTAAAATCTTCATGCAAATGATTGGCCTAGCTTTATTCTCACTTTAAAAATGTATATTTTCTCGCCGGGCTCGGTGGCTCAGCCTGTAATCCCGCGCCTTTGGGAGGCTGAGGTGAGTGGATTGCCTGAGCCCGCGGGTTCGAGACCCGCCTGGGCAGCGAGACCTCATCTCTACAATAAATCAAAAAATCAGCCGGGCGTGGTAGCGCATGCCTGTAATTCCAGCTACTTGGAAGGCTGAGGCGGAAGGATCACCGGAGCCCAGCAGGTCGAGGCTGCGGTGGCCGGGAGCGGCCACTGCACTCCAGTCTGGGCGACAGAGTGAGACTCCAACTCAAAAAAAAAAAAAAAAAAAATGTATATTTTCTAGTAAACATTAAAATTAGTGTTTTCTCAGCTTGACTAGTCAAATTAAGTTAAAATATATAAAAATAAATTAATGAGCTCCCTCACAAATGCCTGTTTCCACATCTTTGTTTTAACCAATGTTTAGTGCCTGTTGCTTGTATTTGGCATTCTTCTCCATGATTAAACATATATATAGATTTAAAGCACTGCACAGGTTAGTCACTCAGTAGGTATTTTAAAAATGAATGATCTACACTTATGTACATGTATATATTCTGATGGTATAACCAGGATTCTTGATACCATGGTTTTCTATCATTTTAACTAGCAAAATACTATCACAGTATGCATATTATATAGGGCATTGATAATTGAATAGAGTGTGTTAATGTAAATATTTAAGAATAATTACTCAAAGTACTTGCATGTTGTTAGGGAAGTATATGGTTTCTAAATAAGAAGTAAACATGATATGAAAGAATATTTTGTCAACAATGGAAAATATACTGTGTTAATATAGTGAGTTGTTTCTCTATGGCTGTTGAGTTTCTCAAATTATTTTTGTATACATTGACTTGTTTATTCCTCATAACAAACTTGAGGTGTGGAATTAAAGGCAATGTAAATAGCTCAAGTATCTTGCAATGAGCTAATAAGATAATCCACCTGCTGTAAGTACTCCATCTTCCATGTAAGGATCAAATGGGTGAAAATCATTATGGATATTAGAGATATGACGATCTGATACTATTTCTCAGGACAGGAAAACCTGAGGCTTTTATTTGTTAGATCACTTATTAAGTATTCCATAACAAAAAAGTACCCTAAGTAGCTTTTACTATGTTAAGTGAATGTTATTTTTAATCTATTAATAATAAATACAGCATTTTTCAACCTAATATATGACATAGGGTAACTGAATATGATGAAAAATTAGACATTAATCTTCCACAAATCCTCCAGTACACTGTCATTTTTAAGCCACGTTAATTTCCTCATTGATATTATTTAATAGCATATCAAACCACAATAAGATTTGCTCCTGAATTTATGGAATGGAGTTTTTTGCTAGTCACATTAAAATTAGATCATTTACTCCAGTATGTTTTGTCTCTTATGAATATACCAACCAGGGTTTTGAGAAGATGATGGCATAGCCAGCCAAACTGCAGGCATCTCTGTGTGTGTGAATGAATGTATGGATAAATTTGCATGCATGTCTGTCTGTAAGTAGGCATGTGAGTAGCTGACTGAGTGGGGACTTGGCAAAAAGTGGCCAGGGCTCTATCAGTGAAGTGGCTGATGCTGCAGTCACTCTGCTTGGACTCTAGCACTTCCCAGAGTATGGAAGCTGAGGGCCATTTTCTAAAATTAATAAAGCTTCTCCCAGGAAGAAACTTCTAGGGTGACTGTGGTTTTCACCACCACAGTGCCAGGCCAGACACTGGCAGTGAGACACATGGAGGGAGCATAGTGAGGGAGACAGAGGCAGTGTCCCAAAGAAACAGCAGAGAGAGATCACCCTGAACCTGGACTTGCTGCCACTGCCTCCAGCACCAGGCTAGGCTGCAAGGCCCTGCCACCAGCACCAGAGATCTGGAGATTATGGTACTTGCTGGGGAGGGAGCTATTTTTCCTGACCCTGTTTGTGGCAGGATCTGCAGTCTGTAAAGAAACTAAGCAGTGACTCTAAAGCCTGGAAGAAAAGTGCTCCTGGACGACCTCCATGGAAAAGAAGATTGGTATCTTAAGACCATGGGTTGATCTCTGCATTGTTAGGTACTGCTTTCCATGATCTTAGAAAGCATCACCCCCAGGGCACAAGCCCTGGTTGGTAACAGCAGATGTGGAGCCCCAGATGATCCAACTCCTGCCCTGAGCTAGCTGCTGGGTGATAGAAGCATACAGTGGATCTGACTGAGAAGAAGGCTGAGGCTACACAGGCATACAGATTGTAAGGTTATATTGTGTGGAGATGAAGAGTAAGTCCCAGCTGGCCCATTCACCAGAAGATAGCAAGCATTGTGACCCAACAGTAGATTCAGGATCCTTGGGGACCCTCCCCCCTTAGTAAATGCTCAAAACTGTAAAGAGATAGTACAATGCACCATACCCAGCCCTATTAAATAATTGAACAAACCTAGAGGCCAGGGTCAGGAAAGAACAGAAGGTAGAGTGATTGCTTCTCCATCTCCCACTGAGCAACAGAATTAAAGAGAAAGATAAGAGAACTGCTATAAATGAGAAAAACCAATGAAAAACCACTGGTAATTTTCAGACCCCTAACAAAGAGTCAATGCTTGAAAGAGCAGCTACTGGAGCACAAACAATGACTATTTCTAAGAACAGTGGTACCCAGAAAGTACTTGCAGACAGCAGAAAATTATTGGATTGAGTGAATAAAAATCAATGAATGCAAGGGCTAAAACTAAATGAAATTGCAATGGAGTTGGGCAGACTCAAGAAAGCATATTTAGAAATAACAGAAATAAAGAATTCCATCCAGTAAATGAACTAATAAGCATGGGAAGTAGAATTGACAAAGCAGAAGAATCTCAGAGCTAGAAAACCAAAATACAGAATTAACCCAATCTATTAAAATATAGAAAAAAATGTAAGAAACTCTCCAAGAGATGTGCAGTTTTATCAAGAAGCTAATCTTACATCTGATCAGAATACCTGAAGTAGAAAGAGAAATGGAAAACACCTTAGAACAAATATTCCATGAGGTCATTCAAGAAAACTTTCACATCTGACCAGAGAGACAGCTATACAAACACAAGAGATACAGTGAACCCCTGCAAGACATCTTATGAGAAGACCAACCACTAGACACATAGTAATTTGCCTACACAAAGTAGGTATAAAAGAAAAAATCCTAAAGGCAGCAAAAGAAAAAGTCGGACTACCTACTGAGGAATACTGCAGAATTATCTACAGAAACACTACAGGCCAGAAAGGATTTGATCTGATAGTTAGTGTTCTTAAAGATCAGTAATTTCAACCAAGAATTTTCTATTCAGCCAAGCTAAGCTTTGTCAGTGATGGAGAATTAAAATCCTATCCAGACATCAAGCCCCTAAGAAAATATGCTGCTTCAAGACCAGCTCTATAGGACATGCTGAAAAAGGTGCTGTGAAAAGAAGAAAAAAGAAACAAAAGAAGGATAATATACCTCATAAGACCACAAACAAACACAGAAGCAACAGAAAACACAGCATAACCACAAAAATGACAACACACAAATTTACTAACATAAAACCTAAAAGAAAACAAAACAACCTTGTAAGAGCCTCACATTTCAATAATCAGCCTGAATGTGAATGGATTAAATGCACTACTGAAAAGACACAGAATAGCAAACTGGTTTTTTTAAAAATGACCCTAAAAGCCCAAATCAAGGACATAGAAGACAAAAAGATAATACAAAAAAAATCAATGAAACAAAAAGCTGGTTCTTCGAAAGGATAAACAAGATCGATGGTCCCCTAGCTAGACTGACCAAGAAAAAATGAGAAAAAACCCAAATAAGCACAATCAGAAACACAAAAGATGAAGTCACATCTGACCCTGAAGAAAAACAAAAGATCATTGGAGACTATTACATACACTTGTATGGAAACAAACTTGAAAACTCTAAGGAAATGGAGGACTTTCTGACATCACACAACCTACTTACGTTGGAACAAGAAGAAATTGAGACCCTAAATAGACCAATAACAATCAAGGAAATCAACTATGTAATAAGAAAACTACCTACAAAAAAAGGTCCTGGTCCAGATGGCTTTCCAGCAGAATTCTACAAGACATTTAAGGAGGAGCTGATACCAATCCTACTGAAGGTATTCCAGGCAATTGAAAAAGATGGAACGCTCCCCAAATCATTTTACGAAGCCAACATCACATTGATACCCAAGCTAGGTAAAGATCCAACAAAGAAAGAGAACTACAGGCCAATATCTTTGATGAACATAGATGCTAAAATTCTCAACAAGATCCTAGCAAACCGGATTCAACAATACATCTCAAAAATCATCGATCATGACCAAGTAGGCTTTCTTCCTGGGATGCAAGGCTGGTTCAACATTCGTAAAACCATAAATGTAATTAAATACATCAACAGATGTCAAAACAAAAACCACATGATTATATCATTAGATGCAGAAAAAGCTTTTGATAAAATCCAGCACCCTTTCTTGATAAAAACCCTCGAACATCTAGGCATACGGGGAACATACCTCAAAATAGTAAAAGCCATCTATGAGAAACCCGCAGCCAGCATACTCCTAAACGGACAAAAATGGGAACCATTTCCCCTGAAAACAGGAACAAGAAAAGGATGCCCACTCTCACCCCTCCTGTTCAACATAGTATTGAAAGTCCTGGCTCGAGCAATCGGAGAAGAGAAGGCAATCAGGGGTATCCAAATAGGAAAAGAGGAAGTCAAGTTATCTCTCTTTGCAGATGATATGACTGTGTACCTTAAAAACCCAAGAGAATCTGTCAAAAACCTCCTTACACTGATAAAGGACTTTGGCAAAGTATCAGGATACAAAATAAATGTGCAAAAGACAATTGCATTTCTTTATACAAATAATAAACAAAAAGAAACCCAAATAAAAAATACAATTCCATTCAAAATAGTCACAAAAAAATGAAATACCTTGGCATCTTCCTAACCAGAGACGTGAAAGACCTTTACAATGAAAACTACAAAACACTGCTGAAAGAAATCAAAGATGACACAAACAAATGGAAAAATATCGCATGCTCATGGATTGGAATAATCAACATTGTGAAGATGTCCATCTTACCTAAGACAATCTACAAATTCAATGCAATACCCATCAAATTACCACCAACATTCTTCTCAGACCTAGAAAAAACAACACAGGAATTCATATGGAAACACAAACGTCCAAGAATAGCCAGTACAATCCTCAGCGAAAAAAAAAAACAAAGCAGGTGGCATCACATTACCAGACTTCCAACTTTTCTATGAAGCTGGAATCATCAGAACAGCTTGGTATTGGTATAGGAACAGGCATATAGATCAATGGAATAGAATTGAGATTCCAGAAGCAAAACCTCAATTTCTCAACCAACTCATCTTTGACAAAGCCTCCACCACCTACCACTGGGGAGAGGAGAACCTATTCAGTAAATGGTGCTGGGAAAACTGGCTGACCACATGCAGAAGATTGAAACAGGACCCCTATCTATCCCCATGCACAAAGGTTAACTCCAAATGGATCAGGGACCTAAATCTAAAACCTCAAACCATAAGAACCTTAGAAAATGAAGGACATGCCCTCATGGAAATTGGAACAGGCATCCAATTCCTGAACAAAACCCAAAATCCACAGGTCATAAGAGAGAAGATAGACAAGTGGGACCTTATTAAACTGACAAGCTTCTGCAAAGCCAAAGAAACTCTCAAGAGAGCAGGGAGACAGCCTACAGACTGGGAAAAAGTATTTGCCAACACCTGGTCTGACAAAGGCTTAACATCTTGGATCTACAAGGAACTCATACATGCTGAAAAGAAAAAAACAAACAGCCCCATTATAAAAAGGGCAAAAGATATGAACAAACACTTCACAAAGGAAGACATCCGAGCAGCCAACAGACACATGAAGAAATGTTCAACCTCTCTAATCATCAGGGAGATGCAAATCAAAACCACACTGAGATACCACCTAACTCCAGTCAGAATGGCAATTATCAACAACTCAAAAAATAACAGCTGCTGGAGAGGGTGTGGTGAAAAGGGAACACTTCTACACTGTTGGTGGGAGTGTAAACTAGTGCAACCTCTGTGGAAAGCAGTATGGTGATTCCTAAAAACCCTAAATATCAACCTCCTATATGACCTCGCAATCCCCCTACTGGGAATATATCCTGAAGAACTCAAATCACTCTATAAAAAAGATACCTGCACATGTATGTTTATCACAGCATTGTTCACAATAGCAAGAACCTGGAAACAACCATGCTGTCCATCAAAAGAGGACTGGATTAAAAAAATATCGTACATATACACGATGGAATACTACGCAGCCATAAAAAGGAACAAAATCATGAATTTCACAGCAACCTGGATGGAACTAGAGTCTATAATACTGAGTGACCTCTCACAGAAACAAAGATCTGAGTATCACATGTTCTCACTCATATAATGGACCTTTAACAACCAATGTAATACTATAAGAAAATGACTAGCCGGGCTCGGTGGCTCAGCTTGTAATCCCACGCCTTTGGGAGGCTGAGGTGAGTGTATTGCCTGAGCCCACGGGTTCGAGACCCGCCTGGGCAGCAAGACCTCATCTCTACAATAAATCAAAAAATTAGCCAGGCGTGGTAGCGTGCGCCTGTAATTCTGGCTACTCAGAAGGCTGAGGTGGAAGGATCGCCGGAGCCCAGCAGGTTGAGGCTGCCACCACTGCACTCCAGTCTGGGCGACCGAGTGAGACTCCAACTCAAAAAAAAGAAAATGACTGACAGTAGTGGGAAACTATGGGGGGTGAGGGGGATGGGATTAACAGTAGCAAATATCTTTCTGGGGATGGGGAAACACCTCTTATCAACAGGGTACCTGAATGAAACTTATTTGTATACCTAACCCTTAACTGTACCCCACAAAACCATAATAAAAAATATTGATTATTACCAAAAAAAAAAAAAAAGTATTGACCCAACAATATGCTGCCTCCAGGAAACACATCTTGCTGCAAAAGACCCTCACAGATTCAAAGTTAGAGGATAGAAACAAATTTTCAAGTGAATGGATTACAAGACAAGGTAGGAGTCATGATTAATATCAGACAAAAGAACCTTTAAACCATCAAAAATTGAAAAATATATTGAATAACAATACACACTAATAAAGAAGTTCAATCATTAAACAAAAAATATCCAACCTAAACATATATGTACCCAACACAGGAGTACAAGCTTTTGTAAAGCAGGTACTAAGTAAACTAAAAAAATATATTGACTCTAACACTCTCATAGCTGGGGACTTCAATACCCCCTTGCAACCCTAGATAGATCATGGAGGCAAAAAAATCAACAAAGAGATCTGGAACTCCAACTTGACGCTTGACCAAATGGACTTAGGAATACCTACAGAGCACTCCACCCAACAACCAAGGAATATACATTCTACTCATCACTACGTGGAATGTAATCCAAGATCAATCACATCAGCCATAAGTCAAGCATAAAAACATTTCATAAGATCAGAATACTGCCATGCACCTTCTCAGATCACAGTGGAATAAAAGTAAATATCACTACCAACAAAACTCCCCCCAAATCCAAAACAACATAGACATGAGACTTTACAACTCTTGGGTCAACAACAAAATCAAAACGGAAATTAAAAGATTCCTGAAAACAAATGAAAACAAAGACACATCTTACCAAAACCTCTGGGATGCCATGAAATCAGTACTAAGAGGGGAATTTATATCTCTGAACATATATCAAGAAAACTGAAAAATCACAAGTTAATAGCTTAACAAAGGGAGCTGAAAAGACAAGACCACCGAATCCCTAACTTTAGCAGATAAATCTAGATCACCAAGTAAAATCTCAAATATGGGACATAGAAGACAAAAATATCAGTGAAAAAAATCAACAAAAAAAGCTGGCTCTTTGAAAGGATAAAAAAGATTAATGAACCCCATAGCCAGATTGACCAGAAAAAGAGAGAAAAAGCCCAAATAAACACAAAAGATCAAGTCACAACTGACCTTAAAGAAACCCAAAAGATTATCAGAGATTACTATGCACACCTGTATGGAAACAAGTTCGAAAACCTACATGAATTGGAGAATTTTCTGACATCACACAACCTTCCAAGGTTGAAACAAGAAGAAACTGAGACACTAAATAGACCAATAACAACCCAGGAAATTGACTCAATCATAAGAAAACTACCTACAAAAAAAAAAATTCCTGGACCAGATGACTTTCCAGCAGAATTCTAGAAAACGTACAAGGAGGTGATGATACCAAACTTATTGAAAGTATTCCTGGCAATTGAGAAAGGTGGAACTGTTCCCAAACCATTTTATGAAGCTAACATCACACTGGTGGCCAAACCAGGTAAAGATCCAACAAAGAAAGAGAAGTACAGAACAATATCCCTAATAAACATAGATGGAAATAGTCTCAACAAGATTCTATAAAATCGGATCCCACAAAGCATCTCAAAAATCATTCACCATGATCAATTAGACTTCATCTCCAGGATGCAGAGCTGGTTCAACATCTGCAAGACCGTAAATGTAATTAAACACAGCAAAAGATGTAAAACAAGAACCACATGATTATATCATTAAATATGGAAAAAGCTTTCAATAAAATCCAGCATCCCTTCTTGATAAAAACCCTTGAAAACCTAGGTATACAGGGAAAATACCTCAAAATAGTAAGAACCATCTACAATAAACCCACAGCCAACATATTGCAAAATGGACATAAATTGGAAGATTTCCCTTGAAAATCAGAACAAGACTGCCCACTCTCAACTCTCCTGCTCAACATAGTTTTGGAAGTCCTAGCTAGAGCTGTCAGACAAGAGAAGGACATCAGGGTTAGCCAAATAGGAAAAGAAGTTGTTATCCCTCTTTGCTTACAATATGATCCTATACCTTGAAAATCCAAGAGAATTTGTCAAAAACCTCCTTGCCCTGATAAAGGACTTTGGGAGAATCTCGGGGTACAAAATATATGTGCAAATGACAGTTGCATTCTTATATACTAACAACAAACAGGCAGAGAACCAAATAAAAAGCACTATCCCATTCACTAGCCACAAAAAAAGAAAAGAAAAAAAAGAAATACCTCGGCATCTTCCTAACCAGAGAAGTGACAGAACTTCATAATTGAAACTACAAAGCACTGCTCAATGAAATTAAAGAAGACACAAATGGAAAAATACTTCATGCTCATGGATTGGAAGAATTAACATTGTTAAGATGTCCATCCTACCAAAGGCAATCTACAGATTCAATGCAATACTCATTAAATTACCAACATCATTCTTCTCAGACCTAGAAACAAGAATACAGAAATTCATATGGAGACATACACAACTATGAATAGCCAAAACAATCCTTAGTAAAAGAAACAAAGTAGGAGATTTTACACTTCCAGACTTTAAACTTTACTGTATGGTACAATAATCAAAACAGTCTGGAATTGGGGTATTGGTACAAGAACAGACATACAGACCAATGGAGCAGGATAGAGATTCTGGGTGCAAACCCTCAATTTCTCAATCAACTCATCTTCAACAAAGCCTCCTCCAACAACCACTGGGGAGAAGAGAACCTATTCAGTAAATGGTGCTAGAAAAACTGACTGAACACATGCAGAAAATTGAAACAGTATTCCTACCTATCACCACGCACAAAAACCAACTCTAAATGGATCAAATACATAAATGCAAAACCCCAAACTATAAGAATCTTCAAAAATGCAGAAGACACCCTTATGGAAATCGGAACTGGCAACCAATTCCTGATCAAAATCGCAAATGCCTATGCCATAAGGGATAAGACAGACAAATTGGACATCATCAAACTAACAAGCTTCTGCAAAGCAAAATAAACCATCAATAAAGTGAGGAGACAGCCCACAGAATGGGGAAAAAATATTTGCCAATTGTATATCTGACAACGGGTTAACATTCAGGATCTACAAGAAACTCAAATGTGCCGAAAGGGAAAAAAAAGTGGACAAAAGATATGAATAGACACTTCTCAAAAGAAGACATATGAGCAGCCAACAAATACAACAAATACATGAAAAAATGCTCAGCCTCACTAATTATCAAAGAAATGCAAATGAAAACCACACTGAGATACCACCTAACTCCAGTCAGGATGACCATCATTAATAACTACTCAAAAACAACAAACGCTGGAGAGGATTCAGGAAAAGGGAACACTTTTACGTAGTTGTCGGGAGTGTAAACCAGTAAACTTCCGTGGAAAACAGTGTGGCACTTCCTAAAAAATGTCAAAATTGACCTTCGATACAACCCAGCAATCCCCCTTCTGGAAATATACCCAGAGGAATTCAAATCATTTTGTAAAAAAGATACCTGCACATGAATGTTTATTGCAACATTATTCGCAGTAGCAAAAGTATGGAATCAACTGTGCTGTCCATCAGAAGTGGACTGTACTAAAAAACTGTGGCACATATACGTAATGGAATATTGCACAACCATGAAGAAGAACAAAATTATGGACTTTGCATCAACTTTCGTGGATTTAGAGTCTATAATATTCAGTGATCCATCGCAGAAACAAAGAACTGAGTACCACATGTTTTCACTCATAAACAGACCATGAACATTTATCATAATACTACAAGAAAGGGATTGGCAGTAGGGGAAAACTGCTAGGGGAAAGGAGGCACAAAACATCAATAAGGGTATCTGATGTCAAAGTAGGCAAAGTGGAGGCCAAAGGGAGGCCAAAACTTTACCTGTATGATGACCATTTATGTACCTAATCCTGAATTGTACCCCATATCCTTTAAATAATAAAAAAGTATTCCAACATCATTTCATTAGGGGTGTTTCTCTTTCTCTTTTCCTTCCCCCCTCCTTCTTTTCAACCTGCCTTCCCTCACCCCTGCATGATTTAAAATTTAAAATTAATGTGTACTGTTTTGTATGTATGCTGATCTTGTTCTAGTTTTTTGTAATTTTTTACCTTGATAGTTCCAGAGGATTTTTAATAGAAGAGTATAACTGTTTAAGGGAAGATTGCATCTTTGGTTTGTTTGCAGTGAGAAACTTTCTGTAATGTGGTTATTTTGCTCTTCTATTTTTCCAGCTTCATTAAGGTATAATTGCCAAATAAAATTTTATATATTGAAAGTGTGCAATGTGATGATTTTATATATGCATACATTGTGAAATGGTTACCAAAATTAAGCTAATTAACACTTCCATCACCTCACATAGTTATTTGGTGTGTATGTGGTAAGAACACTTAAGATCTATGGTCTTGGAAAATTTTGAGTATGCATTACGGTATTATTAACTGTAGTCACCATGCTTTAGATTAGATCCCCAGAATTTATTCATGTTCCAACTAAAAGCTGCTATCCTCTTCAGTTTGACCAACATCTTTCCCCTCTGGTAACCCCTCCAGCCTCTGGTAACCACCATTCCATGTTCAGATTCTATGAGTTTAAAATTTTAAGATTCAACATTACAAGTGAGATTATAGAGTACTTGTCTTTCTGTGCTTGACTTACTTCACTTAGAATAATTTACTCCAGGTACAACCCTGCTGTTGCAAATGATAGGATTTTCTTCTTTATTATGGCTGGGTACAATTTCACTGTATATATACATACATATATATGTGTATATATGTAACATTTTTTCATTTCATCACCTAGGTTATTTCCATATCTTGGCTATTGTGAACAATTCTGCAATGAACATAGGAGAACAGATATCTTTCTAAGATACTGGTTTCATTTCCATTGAATATATATCCAGAAGTGGGATTGTTGGGTCATATAGTAGTTCTATTTTTAATGTTTTAGGAAACTTCCATACTGTTTTCCACAATGTCTATACTAATTTCTACTCCCACCAACAGTGCACAGGGCTTCCCTTTTCTCTACACCCTCACCAACACTTCTTTTCTGTCCTTTTCATAATAGCCATCAGAGCATGAGTAAGGTGATATTTCATTGTCATTCTGATTTGCATTTCCCTGATGATTTGTGCTGTTGAGCACCTTCTCGTATACCTGTTAACCACTTGTTTGCCTTCCTTGGAAAAGTGTCTATTCAGATCTTTGCCTATCATTTAATCGAGGGTTTTTTTTTTTTGCTATTGTTTTATTTCCTTCTATATTTTGGATATGAACTGCTTATCCAATACATTATTTGCATTTTTTCCTACTCAGTAGGTTTTCTCTTCAGTTTATTGACTGCTTCCTTTGTTATGTAGAAGCTTTATAGTTTGATATCATCTTATTTATTTTTACTTTTGTTATCTCTGTTATTGATATCATTCCATGAAAAAATTGTTGCCAAGAATAATGTCAAGGATCTTTTTTTTCCCCTGAGAGACAGGGTCTTGCTATATTGCGCAGAACAGAGTGCAAGGGTGTGATCATAGCTCACTGCAACCTCGAACTCCTGGGATCAATGAAACTTTTCCCCTACGTTTTCTTCTAGGATTTTTAAGGTTTCAGATTTTACATTTAAGTATTTAATCCATTTGGAGGTAATTTGTGTGTGTGGTGTAAGATCAGGGTTTAATTTATTTTTTTTGTATGGATATTCAGTTTTCCCAATACCATTTGTTGAAGAGTCTGTCCCTTCCCTATTGTGTATTCTTGGTGCCCTTGTCAATGATTAATTAACTCTGTATGTGTAGGTTTATTTCTGAGCTTTCTATTTTATTCCATTAGTCTATGTGTCTATTTTCATGCTAGTACTGTTATCATTGCAACTTGAGCACAGAATTCAATTCCTTGTACAGTGAATTTCTTTTCTTATTATTTCTTTTTAGGTTTATTTTGATTACTCTTAGAAGTATATTATCACAAATGACCTTTACACATTAGTTTACCAAATTCTCAAAAGCTTTTAATGGTGCTTTCAAGCTGATCATTCACAAAATATGCACAAATTTAAAAAAATTAACATATTTATTATGTCAGGTTTTCATATATTCTGAGACATGGGGGGATGTTGATCATTTAATGCTTCTCTGGTATTTTTTAAACTTTCCTGTTTACAGCTAATACTTATAGTGTACATAAGTTTCAAGTAGGGATTATCAATACATGTTAAAATTAGATCTCTAAATACTAATTTTACAATGTGTCTCTTTTCAAACTTAAAAGTATATAATGGAGATCCATGTAGCTTAATTTATTTTAGGGTTTTACATTCCTACTTTGCATCATTGTTACCCTTCTTGTCAGTAAGATTCTATTGTGTTATGTTTTTAAATTCACTATTGTAGCCTATACACAATGATTTGTGTGCATTGCACAAAATGAGTACTTAATTATATTTTGTCTTAAAATCATGAAACTGTCCAACACTGTTAGAAAATTGTTTTAGAATTCTCTTTGTCAAGTTGTGTATAATACCAACAACATTGTAATTAATGTTGAATCAATATCTAGAGTGGTAGCTATCCTTGAGTAATCTTGCCTATATTATTCACCTAAGAGTTACAACTTTTGCAGTTGAAATTTAAGAATTTTAGAAATTCTTAATGAAGTGACATTAAGATTTTCAATTTAGCGACTGCAAATAAAAATATTTTTTGATAAAATGTAACAAAATTTGATGATGACTTTTCCTAGTCCAGATAATGTGCATATATCTTCCTGAAAACTACTGTTATTCCTTTAGAAAAAATTATGGAGTTCTTGTATATAACTTGAATACATATTAATAAGTATAAAGCTACACTTTCAAATTCTATGCATTGTAAATTCATACTAAATCTGATTAAATTTCCAAAATAATGGTATAAAATTGACAAAATATTGATTTTTCTAGGTTTATTTTCTGTCTGCCCAATCTGCTCAAGACTCTTATTTGTTTTTGAGGAGCAGAAAAGGTTCATGGGTTGTATTGCTTAATAATAACATTCATGTGCTTGTACTGCAAAAATAAAATTAGTCCTCACTGCACATTGTCTCTATAGATGGTTATTAAAACCAAGGCAGATAATAGCCTTAAAAATCTTGACTCTTCTCTTCTTTTCTCATGCTGTGCCCATTAGAAGCCTGCTGTGGAATTTCGGCCTCAGTTAAACTTTTTAGAAAGGGATTTTTGCCAGCTACTCCAGATTTTCATAGTCAGACAGCTGAAACCAAACACATGAGACATATTTAGATCTCCAGCTACTTTGACCTTTTTGCTACATCTCAGACATCCCCAGTACAATCTCCCTCAGATTTTTGCAATGACTGTTTCCTCTGCCTGAATAGTTTTCCTCCTAGCAATCAATTGGGTTGATTCCTTAAACTCTTAACGATCTTTGGTCCAATGTCACCTACTCAATCAGGCCTACTCTGACCGTGTTATCTAATTCAGCAATATGATTCCTGTCTTTAGCTTTCCCAAGCCCCTGCTCTATTTACCCTTTTCGATATTTCATGCCACATTTTAGCATGGATTATCATTTACTTACTATGATTTCTTTAGGGTTAATAATCTTCCAGACCTGCCTGGAAGTGAGGGGATTCCAAGGTTGTATGAGAATTTTTTCATTTTAAAACCAGGGAAGTCCCATACAAACTGGACTAAATTGTCCAGCTTATTTCCTTGTCTTTCTCTTCCCAGCAAAATTAAACTCATGACTGAGAAGATCTCTGTTATGTCCAGTGATTTATCCTACATATCAACAACAATGCCTCACACATGGGCAGTTAATAAAATTTTACTGAATGGAAAGAAGGGGAAATAATAAAGAATAAGAATTTCTCACAGTGCTTACATCTTCATAACTAGATGTGTAGGTTCTAAAGGGACCTGCTATATAATATTTTGTGGGGAAAGAATCAAATTTACTAATAATATAACTACTTAAATTTCTGGGAAACTTTTTAGTTAACAAATATATTATTTTCCCCATATACTGCCTCATTTAATCTTAATGGTAGTCCTGCAGCATAGAATGAATAATAATATCTATGGAATCAGATGTTTGTGAGGGTAAAAAGAGGCCATTCCCATAAAGGCATTTCCACACTCCATGACACTCTAGTAAGCTTTCAGTGAATGTTTCTAACTTCATTATGATTGCTACCATTATTGTTCCTTTTATTCTGAATGAGATAGTCATTACCTCCTTTTTTAGAATGGAAAATTTGAATCTTAGAGAAGACTGGTGTCTTGTTTAAAATCACAAAACAAGTGAATGGCTGATTCTAACATTTTAAAAGATTTTACTTTTTCAATTTGTCTAATACAAAGGCAGTTCTCTCTTAGTGCAACCATGGAAAAACTTCTAAGGTGCAACATGAAAAAAAACAAACAACCAAATACTACCTTCCACATCCATGTCATTCAACATACTTATCCTCATTAATATTAATAGTCTGATGGATCTCCCTGCATCTATGTAAGGGGCAGGCTATTTTTGTTATGTGTTTACATAAAGATTGGTGGTACTGTTGATAAATTGCTCGCAGGTTTCTTTTGTTTTTTAACTGTACATGAAAGCTGTCCACGAAGTTTAACAGGGCTCTATTCTTTTTTTTTTTTTTTTTTTTTTGAGTTGGAATCTCACTCCCTCGCCCAGGCTGGGGTGCAGTGGCACACTCACAGCCACCCCAGCATTGACCTGCTGGACTCGGGGATCCTTCCGCCTCAGCGTTCCAAGTAGCCAGAACTGCAGGAGCATGCTACCACTCCTGGCTCATTTTTGATTTATTGTAGAGACAAGGTTTCGCCAAGTTGCCGGGCTGGTCTCGAACCCACGGGCTCAGGCAATCCATTTGCCTTGACCTCCGAAAGTGCTGGGATTACAGGCTGTGCCACCATCCTGGCCTATTCTATTTTTAAATTCAGTTTTACAGCCCATAAAACATGTATCTGAGTGCATTGTATAAAGTATAATTTTAACCCATTTCCCCAGACTGCTTCACACCTCAGAAATGCCATATTTGCCTAGCACTATTACTTTATCAATTTTATTCTAGTGTTATCTTTTTAAAATTAATGTTGCAACACTATACTCTTTTAATTAATGAACCATTTAATATCTACAATCATTACCTTTCTTTTTTGAGGTTTTCGTTATATAATATCACCTACTGAAGACTTACAGCTACAATTTAATCTCATATTTTGAATTTCTAATAACACCACATTTGGCTTTTTATTTGCTATAACATTTAAATGTTTTTGTTTTTGGGAAAATTAACATTTAATATTGAGTCATCTGTCTGAAGCTCTGTGTGTGTGTGTGTGTGTGTGTGTGTGTGTGTGTATGTGTGTGTGTGTGTGTGTGTGTGTGTGTGTGTGTGTGTGTGTATGTGTGATTTTCCAAAGCTGACCTTTAAATACCTTAGTAAAGTTTTCGACTTTTTGAAAAACTATTTGGCCTGTACAAATCTTCACAAGTGTATAGTTGAGTGATTTTTTTCTTGCTCCGTAAGTCCCCTGCGTATGAATGAGTTCTGTTCCAAGAGTTTATTAATAAATTCAATTTGTTCATAAGTCCAAAAAAGTTAGCATAAATACCCAACTAAAGCAATCGGCTATAAAGTTCTGTACTGTAATAGGTCTATAATACTGTTCACACAAATAATACATAAAAAAGAAAAAAATGAGGAAAACATTTTAAATCATACAGTACAGTACCTTAAAAACATAGTAGTACAGTACATAGCAACAGCTGTCACACAGGGCTGGCATTGAGTGAACAGCCACTGGAGGAGGTAGAGGAGGTGGGGGATGGTAGAGCTGAAGGATCGTCAGCAATAGGAGATGAAGGGTAAGCAGCAATTTTGCACACCCCGACATTGATGGCACATGTTCTGGGTCCTTGCTGGATTCAATTCAATGTATCCTCTTGAGAAAACAATGTCTGGATAGTAGCGTTTTTTTTTTCTTTTCATAGTTGACATGGTAGCACTGGATTGCATTCTGAACAGCTGCTGCAGCCTTCATGCACCATTCTACATTCAGGCCCTGTGCCCTCAAAACTAAGAGTGCCTCCTCAAATAAAGAAAATCCCCTTGCCATTTCCTGCACTGTGAATTTCTTTGGTTCTTCAGTTACTTCTACCTCCTGTCTCTCTTCATCCTTTCTCTGGACCTCAAATCCCATCAGGTCTCCATAAGTTAAGTTCCTTGTGTTGCACAGCAAGGAGTTCGGTGAAGTAGTCTTCTCGCAGATCTAGCAACAGCTTCTGGCCGAGGGTCACTAAATTGCTGAAGACCTCTTTGGATGCCTCACCCACCTTCTGAAATCCATGAAAACTGTGAACAGACTGTGGGCAAAGGTTCTTCCACTTGGCACTATATGCCAGACACAGTGAACTACCTTACATGATTGGACATGTGAATGCATGTTCACGTCTCTGAAAGTTTGCAACTTGAAGGTTCATATGTAGGGGATTTACTCTATTGTGAATTGGTTCTAAAGTGGATTATCTTTACAAAATTGTATAAAGTGAAAACAATGATTTTTCTTTACTTATTGCTTAGTACCCAGCTCACTAAAATGTTGAACACTGCTCAAAATTTTGGAGACTTAATTTTAATGTGCCATTAGGGAATATGAATTATATACATGTGTTTAAATTGCAGCATCAAAAATTAGCATCATTTCACCTTGAATAAGTAAGCAAATTCTATACATCATGCAAAAATGTCAGCAGGTTCATGGGCAGGATTTAGTAGATTTGTGAACACTCTAAAATTAAAAAAAAGTTATATTATCATAAATACATGTTTCAGAATAAACGGCTCAGATATCTCAAAAGATCTTCGGTGCATCTATAAATCTTTAAAAAGTAAAAATCTGTATATTTCATGTATGTATTTATTTTAATTTTTTATTTTAAAATTGTGAGGTATAATTCAGGGTTAGGTATACAAATATTCATTGTGCGGGTACCCTTGTTAACGAGGTATGCCCCCCTTTCCTCCGGCAGTTTCCCACTCCTGCCAATCCCACCTCCCCGCCCCCCTATGCCTTCACAATTTCTCGTTACTGTCACACCTTTTCTTATGGTATTACAATAGTTGTTCAAGGTCCACTTATGAGTGAGAACATATGATACTCAGTTCTTTGTTTCTGTGAAAGATCACTCAGTATTACAGACTTTGAGTCCATCCAGGTAGCTGCAGAGTTCATGGTTTTGCTTTTCTTAATGGCTGCGTAATATTCCATTGTGTATATGTACCACATTTTTTTTATCTAGTCCTCTTTTGACGGGCAGCATGGTTGGTTCCATGTTCTTGCTATTGTGAACAATGCTGTGGTAAACATACATGTGCAGGTATCTTTTTTATAGAGTGTTTTGAGTTCTTCCGGGTTAATTCATGCATTTAAGTATATGCATATATTGTCTTTAAAAGCACAGCTTTCTAACTCATTCATTAGAGTTTTTTAATAAAATCAAATTTGATATTTTTCTCCAAAATAGATAATGTACATCACAAACTTTTCAGAATAGATTCTGTTTCATTGATAACTTCATTAACTCCTTGTTCCTCACAGATATCCATCCTAAAGTGCCTCTATGCCTACCTGTCCACCATCCTCACACCAATTCTGTTCTCTTTATTCTGTGTGACTCTAGTGTTTTGCAGCACACTTATCTTTTTACCTAATTTACCTTTTACTTATTCGTGTGTGTGTGTTTGTTGTTGTTTGTTGTGTCTCCCATTCTTCTCACCCAAATAGAGCATAAACTTCAAGAGAAAAATATTCATTTTTGTTTTGTTCACAGATAATATTATCTATGTGAACTATAGTGCCTGGCTCATAGTAGGTGCTCGTTAAATAATTGCTGAAAGAAAAAGTAAAGAACAATCTAACAATATAGGTAAACTTAGCTAGTGAGAAAGATTGTACACAGTACTCATATCTTGGTTAGTGAGCATGTGCATTTTAAATAAGACAGCTACAGATTAAATTTTAAAATGTTTTATAGGCATTGAATCAATTGTCATAATATATTTTCTGCTTCTAAGTAGCTTTTTAATCTACAAAAGTATTTTTCATATGTTAAATACTAATTCATTCCTAGCATTAATCTTATGACATGGAATTAATGATTGTATCTGACTCAGAGGTTTGTTATAGGAAAGTATGCACAAAAGTATTTTCACACTCCTTGACCTAGAAGTAAGCCTTCAGTGAATACTAATGATTTCATTACCTTATTATTGCAGCTATCGTTATTACTAAAAGTTGCTATTTCCTTCTTGATTTAGATGGAAAGTGTGTGTTTCAAATATGTAAATAATATGTGTAAGCATACAAAGCTAGTGAGTGGCTGGTGTTATCTTTCATTTTTTAAAACATGATTATTCTGAGCCGGGCTCGGTGGCTCAACCTGTAATCCCGTGCCTTTGGGAGGCTGAGGTGAGTGGATTGCCTGAGCCCGCGGGTTCGAGACCTGCCTAGGCAGCGAGACCTCATCTCTACAATAAATCAAAAAATCAGCCGGGCGTGGCAGCGCATGCCTGTAATTCCGGCTACTCGGAAGGCTGAGGCGGAAGGATCGCCGGAGCCCAGCAGGTCGAGGCTGCGGTAGCCTGGAGCGACCACTGCACTCCAGTCTGGGCGACCGAGTGAGACTCCAACTCAAAAAAAAAAAAATGATGATTCTTTGTCAATACTGTTAATATTAAAAGTGACAGTCTCTCACAGTTTACCTAAGGAGAAATTTAGAGATACAAATTGACAAAATTAATAATTAATCTGACAACTAATTCATTTCACATTATTTACATTGTCTATATTAAACTTGTGCTCTATTTTCCTCCATCAATAAAAACAGATAACAAGTCATATACACACATAGAAAACTGTATAATATTCTCTTAATTTTTATTCATTTTACAGAACAGGATTATTTTATATAAATTGTATTACTATAATTCCAATTTTCTCTGAAAATTTGTTTTCTTCTTGGGCATATTTTCTTGGACAGCCTCTAAGTCATCATATGGTTTATTCTTTTATGCTTTAAAAATTCAACTATCAGACTCAAATGGAATTTGTTAGATAATATGATTTTAAATAAACAACTTAACATGACTACTTATAAGGAAAGGGAAATTTTTGACACAGATACAGACAAAGGGAAGACAGCTGTGTGAAGACAGGGACAGAGATTGGAGTTCTGTTGCCACAAGCCAAGGAATACCTGGACTACCAGAAGCAGGAAGGAGCAAAGAAAGACACTCCCCTAGAGGTTTCAGAGAGACAGAGCCCTGCCAAAACATTGTTTTTGGATGTTTGGCATCCAGAACTTCAAGACAATGAATTTATGCTGTTTTAAGCCACCCTAGTCTCTTGTACTTTATAACCGCAGCCTTAAAAAACTGATACTCTGGCCTTCAGTACTTTTCTTAGATTGTTAATTCTCACTAGTATCCTGTATTCTTGCAAAGTTTTAACAACTGTTTTTCCAATTACTGAAAACTTCTCATAAAATGTTTAATCTGATTACTTTAAAAATATCGATAAAATTGAGAAAATTCAATGTTTTCACAACATCAAGTTCAAATTCAGGAACAATGATATTTTTCAGTTTATACTTTTGGTATATATAAAATATATGTTCTGTGTCCTTGGCTTTCTTATTTGACTGTTTCATTTTCTGTGAAGATAATGTCTTTCACAATTAGAATATATTATACTATCACAATGAACACAGGCACACATCATGGAAAGCATGCCAAGCAGCACAAATGAGTCAGTATGTTTTCCCTTGGACCTTGGGGTAATGAAGTTTCATCTTGATATCTGGGTTCTCAGGAAATGTCCTTGGAGGAGCTTTAATACCAGCTTCTCCAGAGCTGACCGATTGGACACATGAAAATTCAACTCACTAGAAAACTTTTGGCTTAAAGAAAAATGACTTGGGGGCAACCCCTTCCGGTCCCCTCCCACTGTGGGAGTTTCTCTGTCCTCTCAATAAATCCTGCTTTCTCATAAATAAATAAATAATAAATAAATAAAAAGAAAAATGATTTGGGCATTAAATTTAAGCCTAGCTACTAAGCAGACTTCCTCACTATCTGTACAGTCTTGGGTGTGGGCACATGCATATGTATTCATATTCTAATTTTAAAATACAAAAATATCTTAATTGTGCATTGTTATGTAAAATTGTTGTGTATTATCGTTAATTATATGCCTATACAAACATGTGGGCACCTTTGATCCTTGAGAAAAACTTCTAAATTAGGAATAATGGGAGAATCTCTTCCACAGGAATGGTGTGATGATTAAAAAACAAGTCCCACATGGAAGCACTGAGCACATCATCTGACTCATTGTCAACTCTCAGTCAAACCTAATTGTATTGAGTTTATTACTATTAGTACCATTTTTGAGCACAGGTGTTATTTTTTTGCTAGGGAAACTTTAAGCTACAAAAGTAAACTGACGGTTAATTTTGTAGATGAGTACTTTTCCATGTTTAAACAAATACATATGTACACATAGACATATACTTACATAGTGTGTGGAATTGTATTTTACAAAATTGGGTCTTATGATACACATTCTGCAATTTGCTTTTCTCAATAGCAATGCATTATTATAGATATCCATAGAGTTTAATTCATATCCTGGTTTATATTCATGTGTCCTGAAATCCAGCATTTTCAACCATAATGGATGAATTTTAGTATATGTTCTGAGCTCTGTATTTTTATGTTTTCCCACTCCCTAATATCAAAACTGTCTACCATTATTGCTGCTATTAGTTTTGTTCCTTAGATCTGTGAAAACTCACCAGTGAGCATTCTATGGTATTTTAATTATTATAGCTTTAAAATAAAACTTAGACTTTTTTCTTGCAAAGGTCTTTTATTCCTTGAATATTCTCATGTCATTATTCTTTGAGATCAGTATTAGCATTAACTTCTTAAATTTACTTAAATATCCCATTGGTATTTCTATTATATCTATACTACAAACAATTTTAGTAAAATTATTTTTGCAACAGGGCTTTCTCTTCTACCAACACACATATGACTCCAATTATGTAAACTGTTTTATGACCATCAGAGAAATTTTTAATCTTCTTTGTTTTTGTATTGAATATTAACTGATCAATTTGTGCATGTATTTTATACATTTTCTATTGTAATAGAATTATGTAAATATTGATATTTTGACTATCACTGGCATATCATATGTTTAAGATTTGTATATATATTTTTTCCATTTGCTTAAACTACTGACCTCTTTTTCTAATTCTCATCATTTTCTAAAAATTTTTTTAGTTTTCATGAAATGATTAATCTCTAATTTCAATGTATTGAGATTTAAAATGAAACCACATAACATTTTATTATAAGCACTTAGGCTAGTCAGTACTACTGCAGGATGTTTTAGGGACTCTACCTTTACCTTCTCATTAACACTTGGTCCTTTGGAACTATGATGTTCTTGTGTATTCAGACATGTGGGTGCCCCATAAGGAGCTCAAATGGACTATACTCCCATTTCAGCCATGACTTTCACTAGCATTCAACACCAGCCTAAACATATCTTTTGATATCAAGAACAGTAGTTTAATAGTGTGGATTCATCTTACATATTAAGAATGCGTATGCAAAATCCTTACTTAGTGTTTGGTAAGTGAGTTGTTTTTGAGGAGGAAAGCAGCGTGTTTTATTTTGAAACTGGAAATAACTTGGAATTGAATCTTATGATACAAAGTATTGCTTAGGATTTTCTGTTTGCTTTCATTTACCAAGGTACTTTCATGGATTTATTTCAATTAGTAATTAACTGTAACACAACAGTTAACTTCTCTAACTCAAAAGTCTTAGTCTATCTTATTTGTGGTCAAATAGCAATAAATTGCCAATGTTTATTTTTTCCTAGGAAAAGTTTGAAATGTGTGTCTCTATGTGTGAAATTTTTGAATATTTCTTCAAAATTCATACCTAGGTACTTTATAGTACTTCTTGTTTAGTTAATATGTTTCTCTAGAATATCATGTCATGATAATGCCTTTCAAATCTGAAAATAGTCTTGCATTTTACTTACATATTTCATATAATGTCTAATGTTTGAAATAAATCTACTGTGGTTGAAAAAAAAGACTAACATATATTTTCCTGAGAATTAGATGAGATCCTTTATATAAAATTTCTTATCACAGGGTCTAACATGAGGAAAACATTCAGTAGACATTATGATACTCTTTCTTGGTATTGTTATATTTTACTTGGTGGTATTAGCATCTTGCTACCTGTGAGATGAAGTGAAAGTTTAAAGATTAATGCCACATAGGAAGTAAAAGGCCTTAATTTCCTTTCTTTTCTTTTTGCTATTTAATATATTACATTTTTCTACTGTTTTATGGTATAAAATAATGTAGGAAATTAATGTTCACTTGTCACTCCACCCTTTTAAGATGACTTTATCGCCATAAAGGAAACATACTTTTATATATTACTTTATATGTACAGTGAGAGAGAGAGATAATATAGAGAATATTATACATATATAATAGTCTACAGTAAAAGTATACCACATTTCAGTTATCCATGTCTCTAGCATAGGCATTCTTTTTTTCCCATGGTGCATATATATAAAAATAGCATCATATGATACAGACCTTTTTATTGTGAACATCATTTTCTCCTCCTAACATCAGTGCTACTTCATTCTTTGCTGCTGTTCCTGCTAAGCCAGGTAAACAACATATTGTGTGTTTTAACATACTGTTTTTCATACTTATAGTATCCTCTATAGTCCTATTTTTCATGCAAATATATATATCTTCATACATATAAAGTATTAGATTTTGACAGTTTTATAACTGTCATCATATTATATTTATCTTTTTGCATCTTGCTTTTATCACTTAAGAATGCCTCATGAATAATCTCTCTAAGTCACCTAGTACAGCTCCAGGTGAATTTTTCAAGAGCTGGAAAATTGTCTACAGTAAAAATATACCACATTTCAGTTTTCCATGGCCCTAGTTATGGGCATTTCCTTTTTTCCCATTTTTTTGCCCCTGGAAACAATGTTATGATGATATGTTTACGCATGTATTTTTAGAAGTTTTATTTCAGTGGAATGATTCCAAAGACTGTCATTGATATGTTTTATATATATATATATATATATATATATATATATATATATATATAAATATATATATATTTATAATTTTAATATGTATTGACAGATTATCTTTAAAATATAGAAGCACTTTTTAGTTCCACCAACAGTGTTTAAAAGGTTACTTTTTCTTTCATCCAAAGCAGCAAGTGGTGTTATGGTTCCTATTACTAGTGCCACTCAACTGAGTGAAAAATGGTATCTTATTGTTACTTAATTTGAATTTATCTAAAGCTTAGAGAACATGAACATTTTTCAGTTTGCTATTGGAAGCTCATGTTTGCTCTTCTGTGAATTGTCCTTTCAAAGCTAGAAGAATCACACTTCCATACTTAAAACTTTACTACATGCCCACACTAACCAAGATAGCATGGTAATGTTACAAAAATAGACACATAGACCAATAGAACAGGACAGGGAATCCAGAAATAAAACCTGGGACCTGCAATCGACTCATCTTCAACAAAGCCAACATAAACACTGAGGAAAGGAAACCATATATAGCAAATGGTGCTGAGAAAACTAGATACATGCAGAAGAATGAAACTGGACCTCTACCTATCACTCTACACAAAAATGAACTCAAAATGGATCAAGGACTTAAATGTGAAATTTCAAACTATTAGAATCTTAGAAGAAACTTAAATAACACCCTCCTGGACATCAGAGTAGGCAATCATTTCATGGCCAAGTCCTCAAAAGCAAATGTATCAAAAGCTAAGATTGACATGTGGGACCTTATCAAACTAAAAAGTTTTTGCACAGCAGAAGAAACCATCAAGAGAATGAAGAAACAACCCACAGAATGGGAAAACATATTTGCAATCTATGTATTTAACAAAGGCCTAACATCCAGGATCTACAAGGAACTCAACTGAATTAACAGGAAAAAAAAGTGAGCAAAGGACATGAACAGAAACTTCTCAAAGAAATCCAACAAACATGAAAAATGCTCAGCCTCACTATTCATCAGAGATATGCAAATCAAAACTACAATGAGATACCACTTAACACAGTAAGGATGGTTGTCATTTAAAAGTAAAAAAAACAGCATGTGTAGTGAGGCTACAGCGAAAAGGGAATGCTGCTACACTGCTGTTGGGAATGTAAGCTAGGTCAACCTTTGTGGAAAGCAGTGCAACATTTTCTCCAAGAACTAGCAAATTGAGCTTTCATATGATCTAGCAATTCCTCTTCTGGGAACATACCCAGAGAAGCATAAATTGCTCTACCAAAAAGATACCTGCACGTGTATGTTCACTGCAGCACTCTTCACAAAAGCAAAATCATGAAACCAACCTAGACGCCCATCGAAAGTGGACTAGACAAAGAAACTGTGGTACGTATACATGATGGAATACTACATAGCCATAAAGAAGAACAAAAACATGTCCTTTACAGCAACGTGGATGCAGCTGGAGACCATCATTTTAAGTGAACTATCACAGAAACAAAAAACTGAGTACTGCCTGTTTTCTCTCATAAATGGGCCCTAAATATTGGGCAGAAAACAAAGGTGAGAACAAATGCTAGGCACTACTATAGGAGGCAGGGGAGATAAGAGGTACACACCATCCACAAGATACCATGTCCACTACCACCAAGTTGAGAGAGGGCTTTCTAGAAGCCCAAATCTCCCCTGCATGCAATTTATTTATGCAGCAAAACCTTACATGTACCCCACAATTCTAAAATAAAACAAACAGAAAACAACCGGTGATATATTTTTCTATTTTGGAAATAGGATTTTTTCTGATCATTTTGTAAGATAGCTTTCTGTATTACAGAATGAACTTTTTTTTTTTTTTTTTTTGCTGCAAAAACCTTTATTTTTATTTGGTCCAGGGCGGTTAAAAAGCTGCCCAGTGGCTGGAGGGGGAGGCTCTGGCAGAAGCCCTGATACTTTGAGAGGGGCCCCCCAGAGGCCGCTGGGCTCCTAGTCGTGCTTGAGGGTGAGCCTTTCGACGAGATACTCGCCCAGCCCAGACTCAGGCTGGGTCAGCCTGCGAAGGTTGGTCAGGTGGTCACCCATCTTCTTGATAAGTTTCACCTCCTCATCTAGGAAGTGGTTCTCCAGGAAGTCACAGAGATGGGGGGTCTGTGGATCCCAGGGCATGAAGGTCCAAAAGGGCTTGGTTCAGGCTCTTCTCTAAGGCCATGGCGGCTTCCATAGCATCCAGGGTTTTACCCCACTCATCTTGAGACGGCTTCTGGATATCCTGGAAGAGGGCGCGGCCGCCACGCTGGTTTTGCATCTTCAAGAGGCGCTCGGCGCCCTCGTGCTTCTCCTCCGCCAATTCGCGGAAGTGGCCCACACCTTCCAGAGCCACATCGTCGCGGTCGAAATAGAAGCCCAGAGAGAGGTAGGTGTAGGAGGCCCGCAGATGCAAATTGACCAGGCGGTTGACGGCTGCCTCCACCTCTGGTGGAATAATTCTGGCGAACCTGGGAGCTCATGGTTGGTCGGCAAAAAGGAGCTAACCGCAAAAACGGTGGTCGCTGGTCCCAGAAACAGGAGGTGGCCGAGAAGGTGGTCTCGGAGATTGCAAGTAGAGAGGAGATCGGATGGCAGTGGGAGGCTGGAAGAGAGGGAGTCCCTGGGTCTGTTCTGTCCAAACACTGTTGAAGCAAGACACAGATCCGCGGGACCGCCGAACGCGCTGCCACAGAATGAACTTCTTGCCTGTCATCTGATTTAAACAATTTCCAGTATGACAGTATATCTGTTGCTCTTGTGATTTATATTTTTGTAATTAAAAAAACTAATTCTTACATATTTATTTCCACCCTGGGATTACTTTTTAAATTTTTTTCAACTTAGATTTACAGAAAATTTGAGATAATGATATTAGTTTCCTATACCTTCTGCACAGTGTCATCTATTGTTAACATCTTACAACAGTATGGCACATTTGTTACAATTAATGAAGTGATACTGGTAAATTTTTTAAACTAAAGTCCATAGTTTGCTTTGATTTTTTTAGTTTTAAGCTAATGCCCTTCTTCTGCTCCACAATTCCATCAAAGATACCACATTGCAGTTAGTGGTAATGTCTCCTTAGACTCCTCTTTGCTGTGCCAGTTTCTTAGACATTTGTTGTTACTGGCAACTTTGAGAGTTTTCAGTAGTTATAGTCAGATATTTTGTAGACTGATGCTCAGCTGGTATTTGTCTGGCATTTTTCTCGTGTTTATACTGATATCTTAGTCCATTTGAGCTTATATAACAAGAATTACATAGCCTGGATGACTTATAAAGAGCAGAGATTTATTTTTCACAGTTCTGGAGTCTGGGATGTTTAAGATCAAGGTACCAGCATAGCACATTTGGTGACTGATGAGAACTTGCTTCCTGGTTCATAAATGGCTATTTTCTCTCTATATCCTTACATGGTAGAAGGTACAAGAGAGCTCTCTGGGGTCTCTTTTGAAAGGGGACTTGTCTCATAAAGGTTCCAACTCCTAATACTATCAAATTAGGAGTCATGATTTTAACATATGAATGGGGATAGGGAGGATACAAATATTCACTCTTTAGAAACTAGGGTTGAAGGTTTTGAGGAGGAATGCCACAGAGAGTGCAATTTTAATTCTATAAAAGATACGTATATCAACTTCACGTTCCTTGATCACCTTATTGAAGTAGTACAGATGGCCCCTGACTTATGGGGGCTTGACCTACAATTTGTGAGTTTACAATGGGTTTATTGGGATCATAACTCCATAGTAAGTCCAGGAGAGCCTTACAACTTACAATGGAGTTATGGTTTCTCCTGAATGAGTGTTGCTTTTGCACCACTGAAAAGTCAAAAAATTTGTAATTCAAACCATTGTAAATCAGGGACTGTCTGCTGTGCTTCCCACACTAAATGCATTTTTTTACTTCCAAAATTTTCAATTTATAATGAGTTTATTGAGACATCATCCCATCATAAGATGAGAAGCATCTATCTTTGTCAGGTTTCTTCACTGTGAAGTTACTTATTTCCAGCTTCCCACATTAAACTCTTTGAAAGCAAGACTCTATGCGTAGCCCACACTTAAGAAGTGGGTGGTTATGCTACTTCTCCTTAAGTGAGGAGAAATTATTTAGAATTCTTTTACATGAGAGATTTGTTTCTTATCTTTCATTTATTAATTTATTCAATCATTTGTTTATGTGCACATGACTGGATTATACTACAGTTTTATATAAAATTCGTTGTCCACATTGTTTCAGCTTTGGCCGGTGGGAATTCTTTCAGTTGGTTCCTGTGCCCCTTTGATATACTTCTGTTAATGTGGGTTATGGATCTGCAATGAGCCATTTCTTTAAAAATTCCAGGTTCCTTTTTTTCTTAGAGGTATTAGAAACCAAGGTCTAGATGTAAAGTATGCTCATTGCTACTGAGATATCTTTATTTTAAACCCTCCCCACAGACAGAGCTAAGAAATATAGCTATGTATTCTGATCCATGTATGTACACATATCTATAAATATTTCGATATGCAACCATTTGTGTCTATATTAAGCCAAACATTAATGTTTACTAATGTTTCAAACTCTAATGCATAACCACTTGAATTACTCTAGTTTCTCTTCTTATCTGTTAATTCTCACCATAACAGTAAGAAATCTGACTCCAAAGGTCTGTCATTCCTTTAGTTAATAATTTAATTCTAGTATGTGTGTATGTCAGTATTAAGAATAACTGTTTTCTCTTAGAAAACAATTTTATCCACAACATAGAACTTGTGTGTAGTTTCTTTCATCTTTAGTGTTTCAGACTCCACTCATTAACACAGTAACTTAAAGTAGTGACTTTTCCCCTATCTGTGAAGTTATTTCAAACATTTTTAACAGAGTTAGATGCAACAGCTACAGAATGCATTCTCTCCTGGGATCTTTAACCTCCTAAATGTGTTACTCTGATTGCGTACATTAACACTTGCTCTTTGTGTGGGAAAGTTCTATGAGTTTTGACAAATGCATTGTGTCACATATACATTGTGATATTATTCTGTAGCTTAAAAATTTTGTGTTCACCTATTCATTCCTCTTCCATTTCCCTCAAACTCTTAATAGTCACTAATCTTTATGTTAGCACTATAGTTTTGCCTTTTTCAAAATAATAATTGTTTAGAATTCATCCTTTTAAGAGTAGTTTTTCACATAAAGTCATTTAAGATTCTGCCATGTGTTTTTCATGACTTGGTAGCTGATTTGCTTTAATTGCTGAATAATATTTCATTTGTATGGCTATATAACAGTTTATCTATTTACCTTTTGAAAGGACATGGTCTTTGCTTCCAGTTATTGGCAATTATGAAGAAAGCCACTATAAACATTAAGTGCAGGTTTTGTGTACGTAAAATATTTCAAATCAATTGAATAAATTCCTAGGAGTACAATTGTTGGATTGTATAGTAAGACTCAGTTTAGCTTTCTAAGAAACTACCAAACTGTCTTCCAAAGTGCTTGTACCATCTTCCATTCCTACCAGCAATGAATGATGGTTCCTGTTGCTAGCACTTGGTATTGTCAGTTGTTTTGGAATTTAGCCATTATAATAGGTATGCGATAGTATCTTGTTTTAATGTACAGTTTTCTAATTAAAAATTTTATTAAGCATATTTTTCTATATGCTTATTTGTCACCTATATAACTTCTTTGGTCAAATTTATGATCAGATATTTTGCCCACTTTTAGTTGGGTTATTTGTTTTCTTATTGGTGACCAAGGAGTTCTTTATATATTTTAGATACAAATCCTTTAATGGATATGTCTGTTTCAAATATTTTCTTTACACAAGTGGCTTGTCTTTTCAGTCTCTTAGTGTCTCTTGCAGAACACAAATGTTTTAATAAAACACAGTTTATTGATTTTTTAAAATTTTATGGATTGTGATTTTTGTGTTGGGTCAAAAAACTTCATTGTCTTGATGTATATTTCTCTGCTGCTTAGTTATTAAGCATTTTTCCATATACCTGTTGGTCATTTATATATCTTTTTTTGAGAAATGTTTTTGGAGATCTTTTGCCCATTTTAAAATGAGATTGTTTGTTTTTTTTCCTAGTGAGTTGTTTGAATTCCTTATATATTACCTTGTCAGTTGAATATTTGCAGATATTTCTTCCATTCTGTAATTTGGCTCTCTGTTGATTATTTCCTTTGCTATACAGAAGCATTTTAGTTTGATACGATTCCATTTGTCTACTTTTGCTTTGGTTGTCCATGGGTTTGAGGTCTTACCCAAGAAATCTCTGCTCACATCAATGTCCTGGAGCATTTCTCCATTTTTTTTCTTTTAGTAGTTTTATAGTTGCAGGCCTTAGATGTAAGTCTTTAACTCTTTTTAATTTGATTTTTTCTTAATATGGCAAGAGATAAGGGTCTAGTTTCATGCTTCTGCATATGGATATTTAGTTTTCCCAACACAATTCATTGAAGATATTATCCCTTTCCCTGTGAATTTTCATGGTGCCTGTGTCAAAACTGAGTTGACTAGAAGTGTGCAGATTTATTTCTGAGTTCTCTATTCTGTTATATTGGTCTATGTGTCTGTTTTTATGCCAGTACTATGCTACAATTACACTGCTGGGTACATATCCAAAAGAAAGGAAATCACTACATTGAAAAGATATCTGCACTTTCATGTTTATTGCAGCACTATTCACAATAACCAATATATGGAATCAATGTAAGTATCCATCAACAGATAAATTAATAAAGAAAATGTAGTACCTATACACAATGGAATATTAGTAATTCATATAAAAGAATGAAATCCTGTCATTTGCAACAACATGGATGAAACTGAAGGACATTATGTTAAGTGGAGGAAGCCAGGCATAGACTGAAATATTACATTTCCTCAATCATATGTAGAAGCTAGAAAAATTAATTTCATGAAGATAGAGAGTACAGTGATACCTGCCAGAGGCTGGAAAGGTTAGTGGGAAGGGGAAATAGCTTTTTATTAAGTCTTGATGTTGGGTAGTGTCATTCCTTCAAATTTGTTCCTCGTCTTCAATATTATGTCACTAGTTCAGATTTTTTGCCTTTCTATATAAATTTTAGCATCACTTTGTCAATAACTATGCTATGATCTGAATATGTGTGTTCCCTCAAAATTTATATTTTGAAATCCAGTCCCCAGTGTGATTGTATTAGGAGACAGGTTCATTGAGAAGTGATTAGGACATGATGATGGCATTAGTGATCTCATACATAAGGCCTAAGGGAGCGTGTTTGCCCCTTAAAACAATTAATAACTTGATATGGAACAACAAAAAACCCTGAATAGCCAAAGCAATCTTGAGCAAAAAGAACAAAGCTGGAGACATTAAACTATCTAACTTAAAAATATGCTTTAAAATTATCAGTAACTCAAAAAATGACAGTTGCTGGAGAGGGTGTGGTGAAAAGGGAACACTTCTACACTGTTGGTGGGAGTGCAAACTAGTATAACTTCTGTGGAAAACAGTATGGTGATTCCTAAAAGCTCTAAATATTGACCTCACATATGACCCTGCAATCCCCCTACTGGGAATATACTCTGTAGAACTCAAATCACTCTGTCAAAAAGATACCTGCACATGTATATTTATCGCAGCATTGTTCACAATAGTAAGAACCTGGAAGCAACCACACTGCCCATCAAAAAAGGACTGGATTAAAAAAATGTGGTACATATACACGATGGAATACTACGCAGCCATAAAAAAGAACAAAATCATGAATTTCGCAGCAACCTGGATGGGACTAGAGTCTATAATACTGAGCGACCTCTCACAGAAACAAAGATCCGAGTATCAAATATTCTTACTCATATAATGGACCTTGAACATCCAATGTAATACTATAAGAAAATGACTGACGGTACTGGGAAACTATTGGGGGGGGATGGGATTAACAATAGCAAATATCTGTCTGGGGATGGGGAAACATCTCTTATCAATAGGGTGCCTGAATGAAACGTAATTGTACACCTAACCCTTAACTGTACCCCACAATATCATAATAAAAATATTGATAAAAAAGAAAACCAGTTTTATGTTTTCATAACAAACATATATGTACATATACACACATATGTATATGTAAAAAATCTACTTAGAAAGTAGTTAAGTTAACTGCAGTAGAGAACTTCAATCTGTAAATTTAATGAAGTATATTGTCTGGATGCCAACCAGTGACCCGTGTCTTAGGAAGGAAAGAAGAACATTAACAGAATTGTGATAATTGTATAGTTATTTTCCCCCCAATTTAGCTGTTTTCAGATTTTTTTCAAGAAAAAATTTTCTTTTAGCTGTACTTGTTTTCTCTTAATATAATTACAATGCAATATTGTTTATTGACAATTTTAAAATAAGTTCTGTTTTATATAAATTTTCCTCTGAGATTATTCTAAATTGAAAAAAAATGCTTTAAAAGCTATAGCAGTCAAAACAGCATGGTACTGACACATAGACCAACTGAACAGAATAGAGAGCACAGAAATAAATCTGCATACTTACAGCCAACTTATTTTTGACAAAGGAACCAAGAACACACAATGAGAAAAGGTCAGTCTCTTCAATAAATGGTATTAGAAAAACTGTATATTCACATGCAGAAGAATGAAATTGGGCCCTTATCTTAGAAATACAAAAATCAATTCAAAATATATTAAAGATTTACATGTAAGACCTAAAACTATAAACTATAGAACACCTAGAAAACATAGAGGTAAAGCTACTTGACATTAGTCTGGGCAATGTTTTTTTGTTTTGTTTTGTTTTCAATATGATCCCCAAAATATAGCCAAGAAAAGAAAAAAATAAACAAGTGAGACAATTTTAAATTAAAAAGCTTCTGTGCAGAAAAAAAAAATCATCAGAATACAGAAGCACCTACAGAATGGTAGAAAATATTTGTAAACCATACATCTGATAAATGGGTAATCCAAAATATATATGGAACTCAAACTATTCAGTAACAAGAAAATAAATAACCCAATTTTAAATTAAGCAAAGGACCTGTATAGACATTTCGTAAAAGAAGATATACACGTGGCCAACTGGCATGTGAAAAAAGGCTCAACATCATTAATCATCAGGAAAAGACAAATTAAAAGCACAATAAGATATCACCTCACACCTCTTAGGATGGCTTTTATAAAAATACAAAGTGTAAAAGAGAACTTGTGATGATGTGGAGAAAGGAACTCTTGTGCACTATTGGTGGGAATATAAATTAGTACAGCCATTATGGGAAACAATATGGAGGTTTCTCAAAAACTTAAACATGGATGGCTATATGATCCAGCAATCCCACTTATGGGTGCATATCCAAAGGAAATGAATTCAGCATGTATCTTCATATCCAAAGGAAATGAATTCAGAGTATCTTCAGAGATCTCTGCACGCCTATGTTTATTGTAGCATTATTCACAATATCCAAGATACTCAACTTTAGTGTCCAACAACTGATGAATGAAGAAAATGTGTGTATGAGTACATATACATACACACACACACATATAGATATATACATACAACATAATACAGATGATCCTTTGTGGCTGCAACTCAGCCAACCCACAGATAAAAAGTTTTTGGGGCAGCGAGACCTCATCTCTACAATAAATCAAAAAAATCAGCCGGGCGTGGTAGCACACGCCTGTAATTCCGGCTACTCGGAAGGTTGAGGCAGAAGGATCGCCGGAGCCCAGCAGGTCTAGGCTGCAGTGGCCGGGAGCGGCCACTGCACTCCAGTCTGGGCGACAGAGTGAGACTCCAACTCAAATAAAAACAAAAAAAAACAAAAAAGAAGTTTTTGACAAAATAAAAATCTGATACAACAATAAACAATAATACCAACAAAAAATACAGTATGACAACTATTTACATAGCATTTACATTTTATTAGGTATCACAAGTAATCTAGAGATGATTTAAAGTATATGGGAGGATGTGTGTAGGTTATATATAAATCCTCTGTCACATTTATATAAGAGACTATATAAGGATTCTTGAATTTTGGTATCCACAAGAGGTTCTGGAATCAACTCCCAGCAGATAATGAGGGGCAGCTGTTCTATACAGTCTTTAAACAGAAGGAAATTATGTTATTTTCTACAATATAGATAAACCTGAAGAGCATTGTAATAAGGGAAATAAGCCAGGCACAGGAAAATAAATGCTACAGGATCTCATTTATATGTGGAATCTAAAGAAAGTTGAACTCATAGAAAAAATGAGTAGAATGGTGGTTACCAGGGAGGTAGGGCTGGATTGGGGAGCTGTTGGTCACAGGTTACAAAGCATCATTTAAACAAGATGAATAAGTTCTGATGATTTATCTTACAGCATTATGGCTAGAGTTAATTGTAGCTTTTATACAGTTGATCCCTTGAATAACATGGGTTTGAACTGTGCAGGTCCATTTATAAGCAGGCTTTTTTCTTCAGTAAATATGTTGGAAAATTTTTTGGGGATTTGCAACAACTTAAAAAACTCAGATGATTCATGTAGCCTAGAAATATCAAAAACTAATAAAAAGTTAAGTATGCCATGAATTCATAAAATATATGTATAAACTAGTATATTTCATCACTTACTATTGTAAATATACACAAATCTGTTATAAAAAGTTGAAATTATCAAAATTTACACACACAAACACAGACTGCACATAATGCCAATCTCAAGAGAAACGTAAACAAACTTAAGATGCAGTATTAAATCATAACGGTATAAAGTTAACTGTAGTACATTATGTACTACAGTAATAATTTCATAACCACCTTATGTTGCTATTGCAGTGAGCTCAAGTGTTACAAGTAGCCACTTAAAATGCTGTGATGTGAATCATCTCCATAGGAGCAGTTCATCTCTTCAGTAAGTTTCATATAGCAGTCAAAAGTGATTTCTTGCAATTCTCACACATTTTTCATTGTATTTAGTGCAATACTGTAAACTCTGAATAACACCATGGAACCCATACGAAGTGCCACTAGTGATGCTGCAGGTGCTCCCAAGAAGCAGAGAAATGTCACAATATTACAAGAAAAAAGCCAAATTGCTTGATATATACCATAAATTGATGTCTGCAGTTGCATTTGTCCACCATTTGAAGATAAATGAATCCAGTTTAAGGACCACTGTTAAAAAATAAATAAATAAAGGGGGAAGCCTTTGCTGCAGCTATGCTAGTAGGTTCAAAAACCTTTCATTTTGTGAAATACATTTTTATCTCATATTAAAAATTCAGCTTTTATGTGGGTGCAGGAATGCTATAAGAAAGGCATATCTATAGACATTAATATGATTCAAGAAAAAAGTGAAATCATTATATGACATTATATGACAACTTAAAGCAAAAAAAGGTGAAAGATCTAAAGCTAGACAATTAATGCAAGCAAAGGATAGTTTAATAATTTTAGAGTGAGGTTTTGGTTTTTAAAATAACAAGGTAATAGAGCATCTTCTGCCAACCAAGAGGCAGCAAATAAGTTCCCATATGTCATTAAGAAAATCAGTGAGGAGAAAAGCTATTTGCCTGAACAGGTTTTTAATACAGAGGAAAGTGCCCATTCTAAGAAAAAAAAAATGCCACCAAGAACATTTATTAGTAAGGAAGAGAAGAGGACACCAGAATTTAACGCAGGAAGGGATAATTTTTTTTTTTTTTTTTTTTTTTTTTGAGTTGGAGTCTCACTCTGTCGCCCAGACTGGAGTGCAGTGGCCGCTGCCGGCCACCGCAGCCTCTACCTGCTGGGCTCCGGCGATCCTTCCGCCTCAGCCTTCCGAGTAGCCGGAATTACAGGCATGCGCTACCACGCCCGGCTAATTTTTTTTTTGATTTATTGTAGAGGTGAGGTCTCACTGCCCAGGCGGGTCTCGAACCCGCGGACTCAGGCAATCCACTCACCTCAGCCTCCCAAAGGCGCGGGATTACAGGCTGAGCCACCGAGCCCAGCGATAAGTTTGTTTTGTACAAATGCAGTTGAGTTTGTGATCAGGACTGCCCTTTATCTATAAAGCCTCTAACTTCCAGGCCTTGAAGATAAAAGATAAATAGTAGCTGGTAGTCTTTTGGTTGTACAACAAGAAGGCCTGGGAGAGAACAATTTTTCTCAATTTGTTTAATTTACACTTTGTTCCTGAATTCAGGAAGCATATTGCCATTAAGAGACTGCCTTTCAAGTAATTTTATCGAACAATGCCCCCTGGCCAACCAGAACCCCATGATTGCAACACTAAAGGTGTCAAAGTTGTCTACTTGCTCCCAAATGCAAAGTATCTCATTCATCTCTACATCAGGGGGTCATGAAGACCTTTACAGCTCATCACACATGGAACTCTATGAAAAGGATTTCCAACGCTGTGTAAGACAGCCCTGATAGTGAGAATATCATGAAAGTCTGGAAGCATTGTTCCATTTGCTGCAGCACTATTTACAATAGCAAAAACGTGGAACCAACCATGCTGCCCCTCAAAACTGGACTGGATAAAAAAATGTACATATATACAATGGAATATTACCCAGCCATAAAGAACAAAAGTATGGACTTTGCAACAACTTGGATGTATTTAGAGTCTAATTCTCAGTGATTTATCACAGAAACAAAGAACTGAGTACCATACGTTCTCACTCATAAGCAGACCCTGACCATTTACCATAATACAGTAAGAAAGGGATTAGAAGTAGCTGGAAACTGCCAGCAGAGAGGGGGAGGGCACATAACATTAATAAGTGTAACTGATCTCAAACCAGGCAAAGCAGGGAACAAAGGTCGGCCCAAAGTTGACCTGTATGATGACCACTTGTATATCTAATCCTGAATTGTACCCCACATCTTTAAAATAAAATAAATTATAAATAAATAAATAAATTGAAAATGTCGTCATTGGCTAGAGATGGTAGCTCATACCTGTAATTCCAGCAGTTTGGGATGCAGAGGCAAGAGGATTGCCTGAACTCAGGAATTCAAGGTTAGCTTGGGCAATTGGTCTCACCGTTACAATAAGTAAAATAATTAGCCAAGCATGGTCATGAGTGCCTGTAGTTCCAACTACTTGGAAGGCTGAGGCAGAAGGATAACCCGAGACCAGGAGGTAAAGGCTGTGGTAGTAATGATCGCACAACTACACTCCAGCCTAGGCAACAGAATGAGACTCCAACTCAAAAAATAAAGTTTGAAACAACACATTTCTCCTGGAGGTAACTGTGTCCAGATGTTGGGTGTGACTTCACAGGATGTATGACAGAGCCATTAAGGAAATCATGAAAGAGATTGTGGACATTGCAAAAAAAAAAAGTAGACAGTAAAGGATTTCAAGATGTGAACCTTGGAGAGCAAATAGACATTATATCAGAGGAATGAATAGAGTACTCTACATGTTTAAAATAAAAAAAAAAGAAGATGACTTGGTTGGGATAAATGCTTCTAAACCAATGTCAAAGGATGAGGAAGAAAACACAGAAGAAGTAGTGCCAGAAAACAAACTGACATTAGATAATCTGGCAAAGGGTTTCGGTTATTCAAGACTGCTTTTAAGTTATTTTATGATGGGGACCAGTCTATTATATGGGTACTGAAACTAAAGCAAACAATGGAAGATGGGTTGGTACCATATAGGAACATTCATAGAGAAATTAAAAAGCAAAATGTCAGAAATTACAATTACAAAAAAGTCAGAAATTACATGCTTAGTACGCCTGCCTCTCCTGCCTCCTCCCATACCTCCTTCATCTATTCTACTTTACCCGCCTCCCCCGAGACTGCAAGACCAATGCCTCCTTTTCCTTCACTTCTTCAGCCTACTCAAAGTGAAGATAATGAAGTTGAAGGCCTTTATGATGATCCACTCCAAAGTTACAGAGTAGTAAATATATTTTCTCTTCCTTATGATTTTAATAACATTTTTTCTCTAGCTTACTTTATTGTAGAAACACAGTATATAATATACATAACATACAAAATATGGGTTATTCGGCTATGTTACTGGTAAGGATTCTGGTCAACAGTAAGCTATTAGTAATGAAGTTTTGGGGGACTCAAAGTTACATGCAGATTTTTGGTTGTACATGGGGTGGGTGCCTGTAACCCCTACCCTGTTATTCAATAGTCAACTGTATTTGAAAATTGCTAAGAGGTTAGATGTTAAGTTTTCCCCCCAAAAAATGAGTATGTAAGATGAGGAGTAAATAGCTTGATTTAATCATTTCACAATGTATACACATATCAGTACATGTTATACACCATACATATATATAGTTTTTATTTGGCAATTATATTTTAATACATCTGAAAAAATAATTACCATTCACTATTCTTATCATTTGAATGCAATGTAAATTTAATGCAAATATGTGCCATATAAATCAAATGTAAAAAGGAATGGGAAAGACATTTTAAGAATTTTAAAAATTGTATAAATTTGGCATTTACAAAAAACTTTTAAAAATAAGCAAAGTAAGATATTTCATAGTATTTCATTTTTTCTGATGTTCTTTATGATGATCTGAATTTCTGATCTATATCATCTTCCTTCTCTCTGAATAAGTTCTTTTAAGATTCCTTGGAAAACAAAAACTGTAAGAATCTTAAAAGAAAACCTAGGGAACACCCCTCCTGGACATCAGAGTAGGCAGGCAACCAATTCATGGCCAAGTTCTAAAAAGCAAATTCAACAAAATATAAGATTGGCAGGTGAGACATTACCAAACTGAATTGTTTTTGCACAGCAAAAGAAATCATCAAGAAAATAAAGAGACAGCCCATAGAATGGGAAAAAAAAAAATTGCTAAGTGTGCATCTGACCAAAGCCTAACATCCAGGATCTACAAGGAACTCAAACTAATTAAAAAGAAAAATAAAATTACAAAATGGGGAGAGAACATGAACAGACATTTCTCAAAGGAAGACATACAAGCAAAAAACAAACATTTGAAAAAATGTTCACCCTCACTAATCATCAGAAAAATGCAAATCGAAACTACATTGAGTATATTTCGATGGCCATCATTAACAAGTCAAAAAACAACAGGTGCTGTTGTGACTGCAAGGGAAAGGGAATCCTTCTACCCTGTTGGTATGAAGTTAAGTAAACCTTTGTGGAAAGCAGTGTGATGATTCCTCAAAGAACTAAAAATTGAGCTTCCTTATGATCCAACAATTCTTCTTCTGGAAATATACTCAAAGTAACATAAATCACTCTACAAAAAAGACACCTGCATACTCATGTTTATTGCAGCACTTTTCACAATAGCAAAAGCATGGAAGCAACCCAGATGCCCATCGGAAGTGGACTGGATAAAGAAAATGCAGTACACATACCTGATGTAATATTATGTAACCATAAAGAAGGACAAAAATCATGCAGCTAGAGCCCATCATACTAAGTGAACTATCACAAAAACAAACAACTGAATACTGCATGTTCTCACTCATAAACGGGCCTGATCAATGTTTACATGAGCACAAGGGTGGGATCAGCAGATGCTGGTCACCGTTAGGGGAGGAAGGGAGGGAGCAGGGAGGGGGCATTTGACAACACACTGGGTACTTGATCCTCTATCAGGGGGAGAGAGGGCCAGCTAGAAGCTCAAACTTCACCTGCATGCACCTTACTTACTTAGTAAATCCTCACTTGCACCCACAACTCTAAAATTGAAAAAAAATCCCCATTTTCCAATGGGAATCTCCTAGGAACCTTAGCTCCCTCTCCTTTAGAAATGCTCAGATTCCAGAGAAGCTCTTTTCCCCCATTCTGATCTTCGTTTAATAAATATGTTGAGAACCTACAAAAAAAGGTTTCTTGAAAACGAGGTCTACTGGTATGAAATTCCTTCAATATTTGTTTTTGGAGGAAGTTTTAATTTCTTTTTCACTTTCAGAGGGTAATATCTCTAAATACAGAATGCTAGGTTGTTAGGGGGATGTCTTTAAACATTTTAAATATTTCACTACACTCTCCAGCTTATATGGTTTCTGATGAGAAGTACAGGGTAATCCTTATCCTTGTTCTTCAACAGGTAAGACATTTTTCTCTATAATTTTTAAATGACAGATTTTAATATGTAAAAAGTGAATCTAAAGAAATAGAGCAAAGAGTTTTAGAGAGAAAGTTTATGACCTTCTTTGCTTTCCCCTTTTAGTTCCATATCTTGGTAGATGTTCTTCCACTGGCTTCTCCAAGCTTGAAGACATAAATAAACATTCATCATTTTAATAATACTTGAACATACTATGTACACCATTCTACAAATTATTTTTTCTAAACAGTACTGGAGAATGAAGCCCTCTCACTATGTTGAATTTTTTTTTTTTTTTTAATCCGAGTGTCACTCCATTGCCCAGGCTGGAGTGCAGTGGCACAATCACGCCCACCCAAGTGTCGACCTGCTGGGCTCCAGGGATACTTCCACCTCAGCCCTCCAAGTAGCGGGAACTACAGATGGGGTAGCTACCACACCCGGCTATTTTTATTTTATTGTAGAGATGAGGTCTCATCAAGCTACCCAGGCTGGCTTCGAACCCACAGGTCCAGACAATCAACTTGCCTCTGCCTCCCAAAGTGCTGGGATTACAGACTGAGACACGGAGCCCGGCCTTGTTGATTATTTTTAAATTCTTTGGTTAAACTTGTGTTATTCATTGATAGTACTCTAAAGTGAATGTTAACTTGAAAAATTTTCCAAAGAATATTCCATTCAGTCAACAATATTTGAGATATTAATTCTGTGTTTGTAATTATTGTTGTTTTACAAAGCTGTTTATTGTGGGTGGAGAATTATGTGAATTTAAGTGATCCACCTACACACCCTTTGCCCCCATAACTTTCCCCCTTGATAAAACTATAGCCTCATAACTGTCCTTTTACTTAATAATATACTCATGCATACATTTAGATATGTTGATCGTTATGGCAAAAACTGGAAAGTCTTATATACACTCTTCTGCAAACTGTGTTTCTCTTTCACAATAAGGAATGTCAAAAAAATGTATTTTGCCATCACCACATTTTAAAGCTTTGTCATTGATACACCATAAAATATGTGCTATGTGTAGGTGTAATGTAAATATCTCACTTAAGTTTATAATTTCCAATTTGCTCAGTAGGATTTTTTTCCATTAAGTTTGTCCTGTAGATCATTCTTCCAGTTATTGAACTAATAGCTATTGTTTAAATGATTTAGCTGTATCCTTTCATTTACACTGTGTAATTAAACATGCTGATTATAACCCTCCCCACTTCTCACATTATACCTTTTACAAAAATATTTATGCTCCTTAGCTACTTTTACTTATTTATTCTGGTAAATGAACTTTAATATGAATCTGGTTTGTTACAAAATGTGGCATTTTAATTATGTTATAGCTACAATAAATTTTAAAATGCTAACATCTTTACAATATTGATTCTTCTTGGCCAGGACCATTAATATGTTTATAGTTTACGAAGCTTTTAATTTGCCTCTTGAAGGAGTTTGTATTTTTCTTATATAGATACAAAAAAGTCATTCCTTAGTATATTACAGTTTTTTCCTTTCTGTTCATAGGTAACTTTTTATTGTTTTTTCTGAGTATTACTAGTGTGTAGGCAATCTATTATTTTGTTGTACATTTGTTTTTTTCCTTCTGGATGGAAAAAAATGGATCCAATGTGGAGTGAATCATGACATTTTACTTACCTTTTTTAACAATCTTACCAGTTTTCATCATTCATTTTTCTTCTCCAGGAGTTTTCAAGTGACTAATTATATAGTCTGTGTTTTTGGAGCATCGCAATATTAAAATCATTCCACATTTTTGAAATTGTCATAAAAATACTTTATTGATATTACAAAACTGATTAAGTTCAACAGTATCCTGCATTGGTTGCTTTTCTTTAGTCTGGCCCTATCCAGGCTGGCCTTTTAGACATAGCTTATTTTCCTCTGCTCTGTGACCTGTGTAGGCCTGTCTGTCGATTTTACTCTAGGTTCAGTCAAAGCTGTCCCAGCAGAAACCTGAAACAAATTCACTGGAAATGTTTTGGTATGAATAATGACAATTATTAAAAAAAAGGGTGTTATTTTTATTATTAAAACAAATTATTCAAAGAATGTGTATCTGATGATTGGGTAACAAGGTTCAGAAAGAAATTAATTTAATTTATACAAATGGATTTATCAGACATGAAATCTTGTTGTACTTATCTAAACAAGTATGTTCCTATGTGGCTTTTCAATTGACAAAATGCTTTTCATATCTTTTTTTCACCTAACACTCTCTGAAGTACAGCACGGTTTCCGGATTTCTTCTGAGATTTCAGGATAATTCATGCTTCGTACCATTTCTGAAAAGCACATTAGCACTTGGTAAATGTTTACCTTTATAATTTTTTTGGTATTTTTATTATTGTTATTAACAATGCCCAGTGAGAGCATTGTATCCTTTATATAAACAGAGAAAATTAATCATTGGTTATACTAAGTGACTTACTTAGGGCTACACAGCATTTGCTTTTATTTCTTAAGATTATTTTTTGTTTACTAATTTAGTTTTGTTGGAAATGATGCCAACTCATTGAAGTGAAATATATCAAATTCAGATGAAGTAAAATGTCATGATTCACTCCACATTGGATCCATTCTCCCCTCCGTCTTAAGCAGTGCTAACAGCAGTAACAATATGCTTCCCAACCACTTTCCGTTATTAAATACCTACAGATTAATCAGATACATATGATAAAGTATTTTTGGTCCCTGACTGTAAGAGAGAAAGGGTTTTTTAAATGAAAATTTTAGCTTATTTTATCTGAGGTGCTGGGGATGCAAAGTGAACATTCCAAATCTAAAATGGGATTTTTTTTCTTTTTTTGCCTTGGAGTTTGACTCTGTCGCCCAGACTGGAGTGCAGTGGCTGCTCCTGGCCACCACACCCTTGACCCACTGGGCTCCAGCGATCCCTCCGCCTCAGCCTTCCGAGTAGCCAGAATTGCAGACGCGCGCTACCACGCCCGGCTGATTTTTGATTTATTGTAGAGATGAGGTCTCGCCAAGTTGCTCAGGCGGGTCTCGAACCCGAGGGCTCAGGCAATCCACTCACCTCAACCTCCCAAAGTGCGGGTTTACAGGCTGAGCCACCGAGCCCGGCTTATAAGACTGTTTTAATTCTTGTACAGTTTATTTCAAGGTATTGTATTTATTTTTTTTCTGTTTGTTGAATATTCAGAACACAGATGCCATTTTTGTCTTTTGTTGTTGTTGTTGTTGCTGTTGTTTGGTAATTCCCTCATCATCTTAATTTCCAGAATTTTCCTGGCTACACTTGCTCATAATCTCTTTTATTTTAAATATAATTTTAATTTGGGAATGATAAACATAAAAGTATGAGTCACTGTCATATATCACTTGCTTTATAAAATTAATTATTCATCTTTAAACAAGCTATTATGTGATAGGACTTTCTTTTGTCTGTCTACTAATGATCATCTTTTAGCAGTAATTTTTTGAACTATCTGGGTTAATAAAAGCAATGATAGAGTTATTGCGTGGTAGAATAAAGCCAGGACCCATTATATATCATCATCATCATAATCAGTGTGTGCTACAGAAAGCATACAGACCGAATGAGACTACCTATTGCTTTTGGCTCTTTGCCCCATTCCCTACTCCCTCTTTCTATTTTGCTTCAGCTCTGGAATCTGAGCCTTCAGGTTCACCATTTGAATGGATTTTGCTGCCAGCCTCTGCAGGGATGCTATGCAACCTTTTGAACGCCAAACTTACTAGAGGCCTTTTAGTATAAGAATAACAATTTAACAACAGAAATTAAAGTAGATGAATTAGAAGGGCTAGTCAAACTCATATCCTGTTAGGTAAGAGTATAGATCATAATAGGAAAGCATCGTTTTAGCTAAAATTGTGTTCTGTTGGAAAAGAAATAAAATATTGCAAAAAGGTAGCCACATGTTACTATGATGACTTTCAATTTAAAAATGTGTTTTTATACATGTTGTCTCTTTCAAAACGCCAAGTGAAGCAGGGTAACACTAATGTCGACGTCTTAGGTCTGTTAATATTAAATGAGATAGTTCACTTAGAAGTACTTAGGACTCTGAGAGGTGTTTCATAAACATAAAAAGTATAGTCATTATTATTAGTAGTAGTCATGAGTTTTATTTGAATGGTTAAAAAGAGGCTTGGAGAGATTATGTGAATTGTTTAGTGATCACACACTGAATATCTGAAGTCCCTTTCCTTAAAAATAATTGTTTTCTTGATTATTTTAATGATAAATTAACAATGTCTCATTTCAGCCTAAGTAGTTGATGAATGCTAAGATATAAAATAAAAGACATTAATGAGTGTAGCCCTTAATAACTTCATTCTATAACCTTTCCTTAACCACTGCTAACAACCTAGTCAATTCCATTTCATAACATTTTTCATAATCATGGACATTCATGTTTATATTAGCTTTATAAAATCTTTTCAAATATAGTCTTATAGCTTTAAAGCATAAATTTATTTTCTGACTGTTTATTATTAATACATAAGAAATGTATTATTTTTTATTTACATGATTTTTATTATAAATTTATTTTCTGTATGTACTTAATTCTATGCAATTTTATCACATGTGTAAAAACATGTGACCACCACCACAGTCAAGATACGGATCTGTTCTCTCATCACAAGGACCCTATATGCTTTTATAGTCATAGCCACCTCCCTTCCATCACCCCTTTCCTAACCCCAGAAAACCAATAATCTATTTGCCATCTTTATAATTTTGCCATTTCAAGAATTTTATCTAAATAGAATCATATTGTATATAACTTTTTTACATTGGCTTGTTCACAGATCATTATTTCCTTGATATCCATCCAAACTGTGGAGTGTATCAATAGTTTATTTATATTTTAAAAACTTATGTTAATAAAAAATACACATATATATATTTACTTTGCACAGTGTGATGTTTTGAAATACATATACATTGTGGAATGGATAAATCAAGTTAAATGACATTTGCATAATTTCACATATTTTTTGTGCTGAGTATACTTAAAATCTACTCATTGATTTTCAGAAATACAATACATTGTTATTCGCTATGGTCACCATGCTGTATAACAGATCTCTTGAGCTCATTCTTCCTGTCTAAATGAAATTTTGTATCCCTTAACCAATATCTCTCCTTCCCTCAGCCCAGCCAGCCCCTGGTAACTTCCATTCTAACCTCTACTTCTGTGACTTCAACTTTTTAAGACTACACATGTAATTCAGATCATGTGGTGTTTGTTCTTCTGTGCCTGAATGATTTTGTTTAACATAATGTCCTCCAGGTTCATCCATGTTGAGGCAAAAAACAGAATTTCCTTTGTAAAGACCAAATTGCATTCAATTTTGTGTTTATGCCACATTTTCTTTATTCATTCATCTCTTGAAGAACACTTATGTTGATTCCACATCTTGGCTATTGTGAATAATGGCACAATGAATATGGTGTTGTCCCAAGTTTACTGAAAATATTGCAACATAGCAGAAAGATTCAAACAGCTTCACGTGATGTTTTAAAATTCATTCCAACTGTAGGCTGTGTAACTTGCAGGTTGGACAGACTGCCAACGTCTAAAAGTTTCAGCATTTTCTTAATGTTAGAATCTATTTCAATAACCTCTTTATCCAGGGCTGAGACTTCAGGAACATAACTCTCTCTCCTTTCTCATTCTCCAACAGATTGATGGAAATACCTCTCACCAGGCCTTTGAATCCTTTTCATCAGATGCCTGATGTAGCCTGCTGTCTTGTTACAGAGGTACTTCCTGGGAATAATGGCGATCTCCTTGAGCATGTCACTGCCAAGACAGGTATAATACTCTCAGTGATGACCTGGGCTGCCTTCTTCATGGTACAAATGACAGCCCATGTTTGTGGGCCCTTAGTTAAAGAACTGTTGCAATACACGTGGAGATGCAGATATCTCTTCAATATACTGAATTCATTTCGTTTGGATATGTACCCAGAAGTGAGATTGCTGGATCATAAGGTAGTTCTATATATTTTTTTTTTTGAGAAATTACCACACTGTTTTCCATAATGGCTTACTAATTTGCAATCCCACCAATAGTGTACAAGGTTTTCTCTTTTTTTCGCATACTTGCCTCCACTTATTATCTTTCATCTTTTGTACTTTAGCCATTCTAACAAGTATGAGGTGATATCTCATTGTGGTTTTGAATTGTATTTCTCTGATGATTAGTGATGTTGAGCATTTTTCTATATACCTATTGGCCAAGTGTATGTTTTCTTTTGAGAAATGTGTATTCAACTCCTTCGCTGATTTTTAATCAGATTATTTGTTTTCTTTCCGAGTAGTGTGAGTGTCTTATATATTTTGGAGATTAAACCCTTATCAGATGTATGGTTTGCAAATATTTTTTTCCCATTCTGTAGTTTGTCTGTTCACTCTACTGATTGCTTCTATGCAGAAGCTTTTAAGTTTGATATAATTCCATTTTTCCATTTTCACTTTTGTTGCCTGTGCTTTGGGGCTCATATTTCTTTAAAAAATATATATTGCCCAGATCATTGTCAAGAAGTTCTTTCCTTATGTTTTCTTCTAGTAGTTTTATACTCTCAGCTCCTACCTTTAAGTCGTTAGTTGATTTTTGTATTTAAGGTCATTCCTTTTTATTGCTGAGTAATATTCCATGGTATGAAAGTACCAAATCTTGTTTATCCATTCACCCACTGAAGAACTTTTGGGTTATTTCCAGATTTTGGCTATTGCAAATACTACTATGTACATTTATGTCCAGGTTTTTATGTGTGATCATAGCTTTCAATTTCCTGTGATAAAAACCTAAGGATGCAATTGTTGGGTCATATGGTGAGTATATGTTTGATTGCATAAGAAACTACCATTATCTTTTGCTATACCCTGTTACATACCCACCAGCCAATAAATGTATGAGTGAATGTTTCTTTATATCCTTGTCAGCATTTCTTGTTATGGCATTTTTTAATATCAGCCATTCCAATAGGTTTGTAATGATGACTATGTGATTTTAACTTATATTTCCCCTAAAGGCTTATCATCTTGAACATATTTTCATGTGTGTTTTTAAAATCTGTATATCCTCTTCAGTGACTTGTCCATTTATGTTCTTTGCCCATTTTACAATTAGATTGTTTATTTTATACTGGTGAATTTAGAGATTTCTTTATGCATTCTGGTCCTTTCTTCAATATGTGGTTTGTAAATATTTTCTTCCAGAGTGTAGCTTCTCTTTTCCCCTCTTCATAGAGTCTTTCAGAGAGCAAAAGAACTCTGAAAATTGCTAAATCAGACAATTTTAGCAATTTTCTTTTTGTGGATATTGTTTTTGACATTCAGTCTAAGAACTTTTTGCCTAGCCCTGGATCCCCAAATTTTGTTCTTATTTTTTTCTCTTAATCTTTTTCATTTTGCACATAAGTATGAGATAGATTTTGAGTTAATTTTTGTATAAGAAGGGAGGTTTAAGTTGAGGTCCATTTTTTTCGTATGGATGCTGAATTTCTCCAACAACATTTGTTGAAAAGGCTATCATTCCCCCCATGGAATTGCTTTTACACTTTTGTCAAAATATCAGTTGAGGTTTTTTGCTTTCTTTTTGTCTATTTCTATGTTCTCTATTCTGTTCTATTGATCTGTGTCTTTCCTTTTAGAAATACCACCCTGTTGTATTTATACTAGCTATATAATAAGACTTAATATTAGATAAAGTGATTCCTCCCACTTTATTCTTTAAAAAAAAACTAAGGTGTTTTACTGATTATGAATTTAATGTTTTAAATAATCATATATGCATATACATGAAGTTTTGCTAGGGTTTTGATAGAAGTTTCCTTAAACCAGTAGGTTTGTATAATTGACATTGTGTGGTGTCTTTCAATCTATTAACATGATTTGTATCTTCATGTATTTAGTCTTTCTTTAGTGTTTTATTATTTTCAAGATACCTATCCCGTATATGTTTAGTTAAATGTATATCTATGTATTTCATTCTCCTTATAGCAATTGCAAATAGTATTGTATTTTAATTTTAGTTTCTTTTTTATTGCTAGTATTTAGAAATGCAGTTGATTTTGCATATTTATCTTGTATCGTGTAACAATGCTGACCTCACTTATTAGTTCAAGAAGTTCTTTCTATGTAGATTCCTTAAAAGTTTCTACATAGACAATCATGCCATCTACAAATAGGGGCAGTTTTATAACTTCCTTTCCAATTTTGTGTCTTTTTTTTTTTCCTTGCATTATTGTTCTGGCTGGAACATCGAGTACTACATAGAATAACAGCGGTGAGAGTGGGCATCCTGTCTTTGTTCTTGATACTAAACAGAGAACAGTCAGTTTGTTACCATTAAGTATTATGTTACCTGCAATTTTTTGTAGCTGGACTTTATCAGGTTGAGAAAGTTTCCCTCTATTTTTAGTTTTCTGAGAGCTTTATCATGAATAATTATTGGATATTGTCAAGTAATTTTTTGCATCTATATATATGATCATATATTAATTATATAACTTTATCATCAATATCAATTATATTATTAATATGGTAGACTACAATGATTGATTGTCTAACATTGGTCCAGCCTTGCATAGACATGAACAAAACCTACTTAATCATGATGTAGAATGTTTAAAATATTTATATTATTTTTGTTATGGATTTTTGTATGAGTTTATGAGAGATATTGGTTGTAGGGTTTTTTGTGCTCTCTTTCTATGCTTTTCATAATAGGGTACTAGGCTCATAGAATGAGTTGGGAAATGTTTCAACTTCTCTTGTTTGAAAGATAAGTAAAATGGTATTAATTCCTCATCAATGTTTGGTAGAAATTTTTAGTGAAACTATCTGGGCTTGGAGAGTTCTTTTTAAGAATCCTTTTTAGTTACAAATTCAATGTTCTAATGGTTATAAATTTATTTAGATTATCTATTTAATCTTGGTTAAATTCTGGTAGTTTGTGCTTTTTGATGATTTGATCCATTTTACTAAGTTATCAAATTTGTGAGTATAAATTTATTTATAGTATTATTTTAGTATTTTGTTATTGGTTGTGGTATCTGTAGTGATGTCCCTTGTTTTATTCCTAATATTAGTGAGTTGTGTCTTCTCTCTTTTTAATTTTGTGAATCTTGCTAAAAGTTTGTCAACTGAATCAATTTTTTATAAAGCCAGCCTTTTCTTTCATTAATTTTCTCTATTGTTTTCATGTTTTAAATTTCCTTAGTTTATATTCCTATCTTTATTATTTCTTCCTTCTTGATATGAGATTTGTTTTGTTATGTTTTTTAACTGATTCTTGAGGTAGGAACTTAGATTTTGTACATCTGAGGTCTTTCCTTTTTTTTTTTTTTTTGAGTTGGAGTCTCACTCTGTCACCCAGACTGGAGTGCAGTGGCCGCTACCGGCCACTGCAACCTCGACCTGCTGGGCTCCGGCGATCCTTCCGCCTCAGCCTTCCAAGTAGCTGGAACTAAGGCGAGGGCTACCACACCCGGCTATCTCTTTTTTAATGTATGCATTCAGTGCTACAAATTTCCTTCTCAGCACTGATTTACCTGTGTCCCAAATGTTTTGATGTATTTTATTTTCATTTTTTATTCAATTCTATGTATTTTTTAAAAATTCTTCCTTTGAAACTTCCTCTTTGATCCATGGTTTGTTTAGTAATGTGTTATTTAATTTCTACATATTTAGGATTATTTTCTTATTTTCTTTTTGTTAGAGGTTTCTAGTTTAATTTTACTATGATTAGAGAACATGTTATGTATAATTTCCCTTTTTAAAAGCGTGTTGAGTTTTGTTTTATGTACCAAAACATTGTCCATCTTAGTGTAAGTTCCATGAATACCTGAAAAAATATACTTATTCTATTGTTGTTGGGTGATATGTTCAATATATTTCAACTATATCCCATTTGTTGGTTATATTAATTTTTATAAACTGATTTTCTGTTACTTCATTTTACTGTCTGTTATGTCTTTGTCATCATTTTCCAGATGATATTTTACCTATTTTGAAGTGAATTATATCTTTATTTTTAGAGAACTGAGATTTAAAAATAAAGCCACACGTTAATTCATAGCATTGAATTACAAAAGAAAAATGAAACTTTCCATCTATTATGCCTTTTGTCTCTTTTCAGGTTATAAAAGTGTTTTGCACATGTTGCTTTATTTGACCTTAATGGCATAAAAATATTAATGGTTTCTGCTGGGTGTGGTGGCTCATGCCTGTAATCCCAGCATTTGGAGAGCAGGGAGACAGCCCACAGAATGGGAAAAAATACTTGCCAACTGTATATCTGACAAAGGCTGAACATCTAGGATCTACAAGGAACTCAAAAACACTGAAAGGAAAAAAACAAACAGCCCCACTAAAAAGTGGGCAAAAGACATAAATAGACACTTCTCAAAAGAAGATATATGGGCAGCCAACAGACATATGAAAGAGTGCTCGAACTCATTCATCATCAGAGAAATGCAAATCAAAACCACATTGAGATACTACCTAACCCCAGTAAGAATGGCCATAATTAATAAGACAAACAACAACAGATGCTAGTGAAGATGCGGAGAAAAAGGAACACTTCTACACTGCTGGTGGAAATGCAAACTAGTGCAACCTCTTTGGAAGACAATATGGTGATTTCTAAAAGATCAAGAAATTGGCCTTCCATATGACCCAGCAATTCCTCTCTTGGGAATACACCCAGAAGAACTCAAATCATTCTACAAAGAAGACACCTGCACACGTATGTTTGTTGCAGCTCTATTCACAATAGCAAAAACATGGAGCCAACCGTGTTGCCCATCGAAACTGGAATGGATAAAAAAAAATGTGGTACATATGCACAATGGAATATTATGCAGCCATAAAGAAGGACAAACATATGAACTTCGCAGCAACTTGGATGGATTTGTAGTCTACCATATTCAGTGATCTATCACAGAAACAAAGAACAGAGTTCTGCTTATGTTCTCACTCATAAGCAGACCTTGAACAATTATAATACTATAAGAAAGGGATTGTCAGTAGTGGGAAACTGTCAGGGGAGGGATTTGGGATTGGCAGTTGAGGAAAACTGCTAGGGGAGGGAGGGGCACACCTCATCAACAAGGGTACTTGCATAATCAACCTGAATTGTACCCCACATCTTTATAATAAAAAAAAAATTCCAGCACTTTGGGAAATGGAGGTGAGTAGACTGCCTGAGCCCAGGGGTTCTAGACCAGCCTGAGCAACTTGGCGAGACATCTCTATGATAAATAAAAAAAAATTAGCCAGGCATGGTGGCATGCACCTGTAGTTCCAGCTACTTGGAAGGCTGAAGTGGAAACATTGCCTGAGTCCAGCAGGTGGATGCTGCAGTAACCATGAGTATGCCATTCCCCTTCAGCCTGGATGAGAGAGTGTGACCCTGACTCAAGAAAAAAATATATATATATGTTATTATATACTATAAAATTATAATATACTACATATATTATACTATATCATAATATATACTATAAAATTATAATATGTTATATTATGCAAACTAGTTTAAACTCTATGGGAAATAGTGTGGTGATTCCTAAAAATCGTAGAAATTGACCTTCCATGTGATCTAGTAATTCCTCTTCTGGGAATATGCCTGGAGGAACTTAAATCACTCTACAAAAAAGACACCTGCACATTCATGTTTTTTGCAGTACTATTTATAATCACAAAAACATGGAACCAACTGTGCTGCTCATGGAAACTGGACTGGATTTAAAAAGTGTGGTAATACAATGGAATATTACACAGCCATAAAGAAGAACAACGCTATGGACTTTGAAACTTGGATTGATTTTCTATAATACTCAGTGATCTATCACAGAAACAAAGTACTGAGTACCATGTGTTCTCACTCATAAGTGGACCCTGAACATTTACCATAATACTATAAGAAAGGGATTGGTAGTAACTGGAAACTGCCAGGGGAGGGGAGAGCACATAATATTAATAAGGGTACCTGATCTCAAACCAGGCAAAGTGGGTACCAAAGGGAGGCCCAGACTTGACCTGTATATACGCTTGTATACCTAATCTTGAATTGTACCCCACATCTTTAAAATAAAATTAAAAAAAAAACAACAGAGACACTAATTACAAAAAGAATTGCAGAATCCACAGAGCTCTTGAATTATCAAAATGAATTAGGAATTTTAAGAAAGTACTTTAAGTTTGCAAAGTATATTTCAATTGCATTAAACTTTACCTTTTAATAATATATATATATATATATATATAATATATACATGGTTTCTTATACCATTAAAGGAAGCTTTTGTATAGATATTTGATTTTAATCATTATTGTACCAGTTCTTATGATCAAATATTTTTGTTCAACAATTCCTTCATTTTTAATCATTTCTGCCTTAGCAACGCTGAGAATGCCATCACTGTGTTATATCTCTTTCTGCATAATGTTTCTGTTTGAATAAATGCATACTGACCTCTGTGTTGCAGATAAGGAATGCTTACAATGCAAAAAAAAAAAATGGTATCAGGATGTATAGGGTTTCTAAAATTGGTCTTTCTCACATAACTGTATAGCACAAATCTTCCAGAATTTAAAGGTTTTATATTTAAAATTTGAGCTTTCTATTCATATGAAATGCATGTGGGTATACTGCATCTAAGTAAAAATGCAAAGTATTTCTTTGCACATAGGAGTTGTCCAACATAAAAAGGTCTTTGTCAATATTTGAGCCAAATCTACATTGCTTTTAAATGTGTAACTTTCTAATTTCATTTGCTACGTGGTGAATATTCTTTACCATTCATTTCAAAGAATTGTTTAAGGATTCAAAACAATTAATTCTTTTATATAAACATTCAAATTAAATTCCCAATTTCCACCAAGATGTTAAATTTTGATTTTAAATGTAATTTCCTTGTCTTTGCCAAAATGTCTATCTTTATCCTATTTGAGTATCATTGGTATATGTTTACATTTGATATTTCTATATATCTCTCAGGATATAAACATTGCTTTTCCAAGAATGCACAGTCAAGAAAAATCTTCATAAGATGATTTCTGGGTATTTTTCAAATTTTTTTTTTCCTATTTTGAATGTATTCACTTACCATTGTCTTTCATCACTAATGATTACTTGTGAAGTTTATTTTTGTATATTTTGTTTCTGTCAGCCTATCTTAGTGAACTGTCTCATTGATTCCCATAGAATGCCTGTTCTTAAATTTTCTAGATAATCACATCATCTGTGTTTAATATCTAACATGTTAAAACCATAATAAAGACTATATTGCAGCTGGGCTCGGTGGCTCAGCCTGTAATCCCACGCTTTGGGAGACTGAGGTGAGTGGATTGCCTAAGCCCGCAGGTTCGAGACCCGCCTGGGCAATTTGGCGAGACCTCATCTCTACAATAAATCAAAAATTAGCTGGGCATGGTAGCGTGCGCCTATAGTTCCAGCTACTTGGAAGGCTGAGGCGGAAGGATCACCAGAGCCCAGCAGGTCGAGGCTGCGGTGGCTGGGAGCGGCCACTGCACTCCAGCCTGGGTGACAGAGTGAGACTCCAACTCAAAAAAAAAAAAAAAAAAGACTATATTGCTACAATCAGTAATATAATTAGTTGACACGGAAAGGTAGATAGCTACCCTTGAGCCACTCTTAGTGACTGTGTGCTTCATTGCCTTCAGTGACTCCCTCTTTCTTTTAAGTATTCCCCTCTCCTTTTCTGCCCTAGGAACTGGATCCTCAAATCAGTTTAAAGGTACTATGCTGCTAATTCAACCACAGTGATTATGTGACCAAAGAATTTCAAATTCAGTAGAGATCTCTGGGGATAAAGAACATTATTTAATACTGGAATGTTAGACCTAACTAGTGAGGAGAATTAATAGGTTGGTCTATTTTAAGTAGGACTCTACCATTTCATCTATCGTGTTAGACATGAAGTGAAATATGATGATAAACCTCATCTGTTCATATGTAATTTTACGCTGTGCAAAAATATTTTCACGTATGTTGACCCTTCTGAGTTTCATGGTAAATCTCTAAGAGGGAAATAATATTCCCTAATTCATAAGGTAATCATAAGGATTTTGTGAGAAAGTCTGATAGTCTATACCAAGTTGCAAAACAATCAGTAAATACTCCACAAATATTATATTAGTATTAAAATTATCTTCACTATCAATACTAAACCATTAAACTGGCCTGGTACTATGACTCACACCTGTAATCTCAGCACTTTGAAAGGCTGAGGCATGAGGATTGCTTGAGGCCAGGAGTTCGAGAACAGCCCAGGCAACATAGACCCCATCTCTACAATTGTTTAAAAAATAGCCAGGCATGATGGCTTGCACCTATAGTCCCAGCTACTCAGGAGGCTGAAGCAGGAGGATTGCTTGAGGCCAGAGGTTGCAGGAAGCTATAATGGAGTGGCTGCACTCCAGTCTGGGTGACAGAATGAGACTCTGTCTCTAAAAAAAATAATAAATAATAATAAATTATAAATGTAGCATGAAACTATTATCTCTTTAAATTTTATGTGCAGATATATTTTAATATCACTTTTTTACATCCCTCAATGAGGTTCTACAAGGGTATTTAATACAACTAAGTTGTATATAGCACTGGGTTTTCAAAGTTAAGTTCATGTATATCTACCCATTTATCTAAACCACTTGTTATAAAAATTCCCACATGAAAAATTTTATTTTTTATATTTATTCTGGAAATGCATTGATATACATCTATTCCTAGGCTACAAATATTTTCCTTCTGTTATGAAGAGATTCATGGCTTGGTCAACTTTAAAAATATATCAAAATCACATGTTTGAATAAAGACAATTGTACAAGGCTTTTTAATAAAAATACAGCATCCTCTTGAAATACTCCTTCTCATACTAATTTATCTTCCCTAGATGTGACCACTTTCCCCTGTTGTTTCAGTTGTTTTTTGGGAATACTGCATCTATAATTTAGTGGGAAATGTGCTTATACTATTACTGATTTTTAAAAAAAATTCTACATGGTCTTTATTGGCTTTTGCTACTATGGAAAGGAAGAAGGGCTCTCTCTCTCTCTCTCTCTCTCTCTCTCTCTCTCTCTCTCTCTCTCTCTCTCTCTCACACACACACACACCACCACCACCACCACCATCACCACCACCATAATCACTATACGTTATTTTTCTCATTCCATCTAGCCAATATAATTATATTTTTGTTAAAGCAATATTAAATGGTTAATTTACTAGAGTAATACAAGCATTATTCAAAGCCAAATGAGGTAATGTACTGTGATTATATTTTCTTTTTTATAGGACTTGTACTTGTTTCTTCCTCCAAAGTTAACTGTCTTGTTATAGTTTTCTGAGTATCTACCACTAATATATACCCATATTCTCAACAGAGATATAAATCTCTCAATACTTTCAAAAACATCAAGAAATCTCTCAATTGAATGTTTTTCTTGGAGACATTACATCTGGAGTTTTCTGTCACCCTACTCTAACCTTGTAGGCAGCTCTTTAGGTGTATTTCCCATGAGAGAATGGGAGGCTAAATGGTTTATAGTGTCCTAACTCCTTCATGTATGGCCATTCATCTGATATTCCTGTGTTTAGCCCTGTCTTCTGCCTCACTGTCAGAAGTACCTGGTATTTGGGAACATACATACCAGGTTGCTCTTGGGTTTTTCCACTGCCTGGTTGTGCAGGGTTTTCTCTTTTTGTTAAATCATTTCCCACTAACCCATCTACATTTCTGCCCCAAAATGTTATTCCTACGCCTTTTTTCCCTTTATCCTTCAAGTTTATACTTTTAAAAATTTTTAGTATTGCCTTTTGTTGCAGTTGAGTAGGGAGTTACGGTAAAGAATTGTGATCAATCCAATGTGTTTAACATGAGGAACCAATATTGTTTATTTAAAATAATTAGCAGTTATATAGAAAATCCATGATTTCTTTTTTCAATCTTCTTCTGTCTTCCCTTTTTGCTGAAGAAACTAAAATATTGTCACACTTTAGTTGCTTTTTTTATTTTAGAATACATATATATGCATGCATATAATCATTACAAACTTACTAGGTTAGGTATCAAACAGCATTGTGAAGACAAAGTGCTATAACTTACTTATAAAAAGTATGACTGCATTTTTAAGACTGAATACCCCTTGATAACACCTCAACTCATTGTTTAGACTTGAGATAACTTTATTTTCTAGATTATGGCCTTTCAGATCAGCTATTGACAAGAGACTTTGCTGCCAGTTCCTGCTCAGTTATACATGTAGCCACCTGAAACCCAAACACACTAACCTTTATTGTTTTGTTTTTAATAAAAATTAATTTCTTTTTATTTTAGAATCATAGGGTACAAGTAGAGATTTGATACACAGTATATAGTGTGAAGTTGAGATGTGGGATTCTGACGAGCCCACACCAAGGTGAGCATGGACCCAATGGATGGTTTGGTATCCCTCATTCCCCGTCTCTCCCTCCTTCCTTCAGCAATGCCCAGTGTCTATTTTTCCTATCCTTGTGCCCATGTGTGCCCAGTGTTTAGTACCCAATTATGAATGAGAACATGCAGTATCAGTTTTCTGTTTCTGTGATAATTTACTTAGAATAATGGTCTCTAGCTGCATCCGTGTTGCTGCAAAGGACATGATTTTGTTCTTCTTAGTGACTGCAAGTATTTCATAGTGTGTATGTACCACATTTTGTTTATCAAGTCCACCATCAATGAACTTCTAGGTTGGTTCTGTGTTTTTGTTATTGTGAATAATACTGAAATAATATATGGCTGTGAGTATGTTTTTGGTAGAACAATTTATGCTCCTTTGGGTATATTCCCAGAAGTGAGATTGCTGGGTCAAATGGTAACTCTATTTTTAGTTATTTAGGATATCTTCAAACTTCTTTCCACAGTGGTTAAACTAGCTTTCTTTCCCACCAACAATGTACCATTACTCCCTTTTCTCCATAGCCTTACCAACATCTGTTGTTTTCTGACTTTTTAATAATAACCTTCCTGACCAGTGTGAGATAGTATCTCATTGTAGTTCTGATTTGCATCTCTCAGATAACTGATGATGCTGAGCATTTTTCCATGTTTGTTGTCTGCTTGTAAGTCTTCCTTTGAGAAGTGTCTGTTCATGTCCTATGCTTACTTTTTAATATGTTTTTTGTTTTTTTCCCATCAATTTGTTTGAGTTCCCTATAAATCCTGGATGTTAGGCTTTTGTCAGATGTATCATTTGCAAAAAGTTTTTTCCCATTCCATGGGTAGTCTCTTTACTTTCTTGATGGTTTCTTTTGGTGTACAAAAATGTTTCAGTCTGATAAGATCCCACCTGTCAATCTTATATTTTGTTGTATTTGCTTTTGAGGACTTCGCCATGAATTCTGATGTCTAGGAGGGTGTGCCCTACATTTTCTTCTAATATTCTTTTAGTTTGAAGTTTTAAATTTAAGTACTTGATACATTTTGAGTTTGTTTTTTTATATGGTGATAAGTAGGAATCCAATTTCATTCTTCTGCCTTTCTTTGCCCACTTTTTAGTGGAGTTGTTTTTTCCTGTCCGTTCATTTGATTTCCTTATAGATTATGATGTTAGGCCATGCCAGATGCATAGTTTGCAAATATTTCTCCCATTTTGTGAGTTGGTTCTTTACTCTCTTGATGATTTCTTTGCTGTGCAGAAGATTTTCAGTTTGATAAGTTCCCGCCTGTCAATTTTAGTGTTCGCTGCATTTGCTTTTAAGGACTTGGACATTTTCTGGACTGATTTCCAGGAGGTTGTTTCCTAGGTTTTCTTCAAAGATCTTTAGAGTTTGAGGTTTTATGTTTAAGTCCTTGGTACATTTTGAGTTGATTTTTGTATATGATGATAGATAGGAGTTCAATTTCATTCCTCTGCATATGAGTAGCCAGTTTTCCCAGCACCGTTTGTCAAATAGGGATTTCTTTTCCCAGATGACAAGATGATTTCTTGTCATCTTTCTCAAAGATGAGTTGGTTGTAGTTCTGTGGTTTTGTTTTAGGGTTCTCTATCCTGTGTCATTGGTCTAAGTGTCTATTTTTTTTTTTTTTTGCCACTACCATGCTGTTGTATTTACTGTAGCCTTGTAGTAATGTTTGAAGCCTGAGAGTGTGATGCCACTGGCTTTGTACTTTTTGCTGAGCTTTTTCACTTCCATATGAATTTAAGTATTGTCTTTTCTAGTTCTGTGAAAAATGTTGCTGGGTAGTTTGATAGGGATTGTGTTGAATCTGTAGATTGCTTTGGATAGAATGGACATCTTGACAATATATTCTTCCAATCCATGAACATGGAATGTTCTTCCATTTGATTGCATCATCTTTGATTTCTTTGAGCAGTGTTTTGTAGTGCTTATTGTAAAGATATTTCACCTTTATGGTTAGAGTACTGAGGTATGTTTTGTATGTGTGGCTATTGTGAAAGTTATTGTGTTTTTTAATTTAATTCTCACCCTGTTTGGTTTTGGTGTACAGAAATGCAACTGACTTTTGAGCATTAATTTTGTATCCTGAGACTTTACTGAAGTTGTTTAAAAGTGCTCAGAGTTCTGTGACATATTCTATAGGATTTTCTAGGTATAGAATTATATCATCTACAAGGAGACGATAACTACCTCTTTTCCTATTTGAATGCCTTTAATTTCTTTCTCTTGCCTGATTGCAAAATTAATGATATTTCTTGTACTTCAGGTGCAGAGAATTAGATTAGTCATAATTCTTTGTTTATAACAAGCTCAGTATAAATTCATGACTGCTTTTATTTAGTTAGCTACTTAGCTAATTGTTTTTCATAATTTAAGAAACACAAGTATATCACTGAAAATAAAGCTAAAATATCAATAACATATATATGCATATATCTGTATACACACACATATATATATGCAGTCTTATACATGTTGCCTGTTGTACATGTATAAGAGTTTTTCTTGGGCCTTTCCTATGAGTAAAATCAATGGGCCATAATTTATGCAAAAGTTCAACCTTAAGAGGTAATGCTAAATAATTTCCCAAATTAACACTACTAGGTTACACACCCACAAACAGTATATGAAATGCTGTGCATTCACTTCATGGTCATCACTGTCATCAGTCTCTTACATTTTTGCCAGTATAGACTGTATCCCATTATGGTCTTGATTTTCATTTTCTGATCACTAATGATGTGGAATACCTCTTTATAATTGTCTTGTTATTAATACTAAGAACAAATATTTCACATTCAAATATACTTACTGTAAGTTTTTCACAGATATTCTTATAAATCAGTTGTCTTCTATTTCTAATTTCTGAGAGTGTTATTGGGAATGAAGCTTTAACTTGATTAAATGCCTTTATTGTGAGAGTTCTGTTCAAATTTCTTACCTTGCCTGGGCTGACAGTCATGCTTCTCTTCTGCTCAGTGTTGTAACAACTTAAGCCTTTTGTTTACTGAATCTGGCATAGGCAGTCCCACAATCTATTGTTCATCTCTATTTACCCCCTGGTAATTTTATCTTTGTGAATTTATATTATACTTTATTATGAGCTCAGCTCTACATTGAAAAATAGTTTTGCTATCTTATATTTCTAGGTTTATAAGTGAATGGTGGCCTTTTTAGGTCATCTATAGCACTGATCCTCAAGCTTTAATGTGGATAGAAATCATCTGGGGATTTTGTTAAAAATGCATATTCTAATTAAGCATATCTGGGATAGAACCCAAGATTCCAGATTTCTAACAAGTTCTCAAGGGGATACCTCTGCTGCTAATCCCTGAGCTACACTTTGAGCAGCAAGCTTCTTCTTTGACTATCATAGTGCTGAAAATAGGATTCCAAAATCATTTTTCAGATATGGGCCCTAAAGAAAACAGTTTGTAGGAATTTTTCGGCCAGCTCATCTAGGGTATCCCAGGATGCAACATAAAACCCAAATTCACTGAACAAATCTGGTATTTAAAGAAATGACAGTTTACAAGTTAGAGTTTAATCTTGACTAATGAGGATGTTTGCTCAAAACTCTTACATCCTGGTTTATTGACCAATAGTTTTCAAATAGGAAGTTAACATGTTAAAAGCAAATGCATATTTTTGGACATGAGATTGAATTTTTGTCACATAAATGGCCCACATTGCTCTGATATCACAATTTGCCAAAATATTTTGGTACTTGTTGGCTCATTTAATCCCTACAACATATCTGGGAGGCAGATGTAATAACATCCTCTCTCTGCCAAAAGTTTTGTGTGAGGGCTAGATGGGATGGTGCTTATAAAAGCACTTACTCACTTCCTGACATGGAAGTAGTCACTCAGGAATAATTTTTTTTGTTTCTATTTTTTGTTATCACTTACACCAGCAGTCCCCAACCTTTTTACCATTAGAGACAGTTTCATGGAGGACAATTTTTCCACCAACTGGGGGGTGGGGTGGGTGGTTAATGCAGTCAAACCTCACTGCTAATGTTAATCTGTTTTTGCAGCTACCCCCCAGCACTAGCATCACTGCCTCAGCTCCACATCAGATCATCAGGCATTAGATTCTCATAAGGAATGTGCAAACTAGATGAATCCGTTGCCTACGTAGTTCACAATAGGAATCACTCTCCTATAATCAACTCAAAAAAGTTTTAAAAAGAATCTAATGCTGTCTCTAATCTGACAGGAGGTGGAGCTCAAGCAGTACTGCATGTGATGGTGAGTGGGTGTAAATACAATGCAGATGAAGCTTCCCTTGCTTCTGACTGCTGGACTGCTCACCTCCTGCTGTGCTGCCAGTTGCTAACAGGCCATGGACTGGTACTGGTCATGGCCTAGGGGCTGGGGACCCCTGACTTACACTTTGTGTGTGTATTCTTTCTTCCATTCATAAAACTTGAACCTTGCTAGAGGTTCAGTGACATGAATGATTTGACGTGTGATCTCAGTCACAGTCTAAGAGTGATCTAAATTTGCTTTTCTTATTAAAATGTTTTCCTCTATAATTTTTATTGCAAAAGTGATATTTTCTCATTCTAATTAGCAAAATAATGCAAAGATGGGTAAAGGATAATTGAATAAATCTCCCTTCATAATGCTTCATTCTTGATTCCTTGATAGGATTCCCCAAAATGCCGACAGTATTTACATAAACATCTATGCTTATCATATCAACACTCATATATTTACATTAAGGGCATTTCCTGGGTTGTTCCTTTGTATAAAAAATGACATTTACGCCGGGCTCGGTGGCTCAACCTGTAATCCCACACCTTGGGAGGCTGAGATGAGTGGATGGCCTGAGCCCGTGGGTTCGAGACCCGCCTGGGCAATTGGCAAGAGCTCATCTCTACAATAAATAAAAAAATTAGCCGGGAGTGGTAGCGCACACCTGTAATTCTGGCTACTTGGAAGGCTGAGGCGGAAGGATCGCCGGAGTCCAGCAGGTCGAGGCTGCGGTGGCCGGGAGCAGCCACTGCACTCCAGTCTGGGTGACAGAGTGAGACTCCAACTCAAAAAAAAAATGACATTTACTAATAGATTGTTTTGCATCTTCCAATTATCACATAGGAATACATCATGTACATCTCATAGGTCAATACATTTCCTTTGTGTTATGTTTTAATATTCCCTTTCAAGTCCCATGGATGGCACTTGATTGTATGCTGTGAAGTTAGAGTTATATTTTTTAATGTGCAAATCTCCAATATTACAATGTTCGCAATTCTGTTTCAGTGAAATTTCTGTCAATTTTGGAGGCAATAGCAGGTTTAAAAAATAATATATTGTTGCAGCGTCATTTAGAATCTGACATGACAGTGCCCCTTATTTCTTGTCTATTGTGTTGTATTTCTCTAATAATCAAACCCTTTTATTTTTAAGATAATATAACAATATTTCTCAAATTACCAAACAAAAAGGTCACATTTGATGTGATGTAATATGATACAGTTTGATTTGTTTCAAAGTAATTTAATGATAGAGTATGGGAATGGCAGTAGATGGGGTATAAAAGAAATGTTTAGTCATGAACGTCAGTCATTACTGTTGGCAATGGGTAAACTGTTAACTCTACTCTGGCATATATTTGAAATTATCCATATTAACAAATTAATACATATAGATTTGGCTGCTGTGTTCCACTTTCTAAAAGAACATTCTTAATTTGGATTTTATTTATTTTTAATTTAATTTTTTAATTTTAAATATGTGGACTACAATTCAGGGTTAGGTATACAAATCGTCATTATACAGGTACCCTTGATGATGAAGTGTGCCCCCACCATCTCCCCTGGCAGTTTCCCACTACTGCCAATCCCCTTCTTATAGTATTATGATAATTATTCAAGGTCCGCTTGTGAGTGAGAGCATGTGGTACTCAGTTCTTTGTTTCTGTGATAGATCACTGAGTATTATAGACTCTAAGACCATCCAAGTTGCTGCAAAGTTCATAATTTGTCTTTCTTCATGGCTGCATAATATTCCATCATGTCTATGTACCACATTTTTTTAAATCCAGCCCCTTTTGGTGGGCAGCCTGGTTGGTTCCATGTTTTTACTATTATGAATAATGCTGCAATAAACATGCGTGTGCAGATATCTTTTTCATAGTGTGATTTGAGTTCCTCTAGGTATATTCCCAGAAGGGGGATTGCTGGGTCATAAATATGGACTTTCTAATGAACAAAAATGTAAATTAGTTTGAGAAAAACTGACATCTTTACAATATTCAGGCTTCCATTCAAATGAAGGGAATCCATTTCCAATTTCAGCTATCCTTCATACCTTTCAGGAAAGATTTATAGAGCAATTTATATATTTCTAGAATAACTTGACCATTTTACTTGTAGATATTTTATTCTTGTTGTTATCAATAGATTATTTTCCTACTGACTAATATCGGTATAGTGGGAAGCTGTTGATTTTTACATAATTTTATTTGCTTACTGCCTATCTTTTTCTATTTGAATACTTGACAAGTATTTTTAGGTATATAATCTTATTAACTGTGTATATGATGAAGCATTAAAATCAAGGTTAAAAAAAGGCTTGCCAGGCTCGGTGCCTCAGTTTGTAATCTCACGCCTTTGGGAGGCTGAGGTGAGTGGATTGCTTGAGCCCGCGGGTTCGAGACCTGCCTGGGCAACTTGGCGAGCCCTCATCGCTACAATAAATCAAAAAATTAGCCGGGCGTGGTAGGGCACACCTGTACTTCCAGGTACTTGGAAGACTGAGGCGGAAGGATTGCCGGAGCCCAGCAGGTCGAGGCTGCGGTGGCTGGGAGCAGCCACTGCATTCCAGTCTGGGCGACATAGTGAGACTCCAACACACACACACACACACACACACACACACACACACACACACACACACACACACAAAGGCTTAACCATTCTACTTGATTAGCGGCATGTAATGTCAAATAGAACAAATCAGATAGAGCAATGTTTTTTTCTTCTGTGTCTTCTACCTGGCTTCTACCTGGCCACCTCACCGTTTAGACTTGGGTCACTTAACTGTACTATGAAATCTGGGCCCCTTAGGTAGAAAATCTAAAGAAAGAGTCTCAACCAGAAATATGATAACAGCCACATGAAACTGAAAATCAATACTGACCTTTGGATACAAAAATAGTGGTTTATGATTGGAACTGAGAAATGTATGCAAACTTCTCTAGCAGGCAGATTTACTCATAGACTCTAAATCTGGTATGTAGGATTTTACATTCCAAATAGGGTGCCAATATCTTATCTATGAATATTCTTGAGAAGAGTAGATTTCAGCATTCTAATATTACAATCTCATCTGTTTGTTTCTCAAATTAAACTTTACAAAAATATTTATACATTGCTTTATTTAATCCTCAATATAAATATCTTGAGAGAGAGGTAATAAGAGTATCCATTTGGTAGAATCATAGTGAAGCCCAATGAAATAAATCACAGGAAAAATAATGAGCAAAATTGACTATATGCATAAAAAAACTCATAACTTGTGCTTTAATATGTAATCCTTTAGCTAACACAGAGAATATTTAGTACAATATGAGAAGTAACTGAAGAACTTCTATATTTTCCACATATATTCTTATTAACAGAAATCATTTAAGTTGATAATTCTGTTTCATTGAATACTCATTCAATATTTTAAGGCACATTCATGGTTTAAATTATTATAGTTTCATTAAATAATAGTATGTTATGTGACAAACATATTTCTCTATGCTCCTTTATTGGGACTTTTCTTTAAAAACCTCAGCAGTTTACCCATGCAGAGGAGTTTTAACACAACCTATTAGATTTCTCCACTCCTCAGGAGTTTTTAATGTGATTTATAATACTGAGTCTTCGCAGTCACAATCATAAGAATATATTCATTTATTTAAGTTTCTTTTTATATCCTTCATAAAATATTTATATTTTTCTTCATAGGTCCTAAAAATCCTTGCTGAGATTTTTCTCTGAGATATTACAAATTTTGTTTCTGTTATGAGTTGATTCATTACCTAATATCCTTTTTAAAATAAATACTACTTGTCATAAATGTATGAGAAGTTTATTTTTCCTCTCAATAAAGCCAATTAGCTAGCACAGATGGTTACTCCAACTACCTAATGAGTTTAGGATGAGCTATAGTGTCAAATGGTGCTGTCAAGTCCTCTTACTTGAGGACTACTTATTGTTGATCTTGAGAACAAGTATGTAATGGGTTGAGTCTGCTTGGCTACATAAAAGGCTGAGATTTGTTTGTGCAATCTCTCAGCAGATTGCCTGTGATACACATCACATTCTAGTTTAATGATTATTCAATAATAGAATTGTCTTTTTTCTCTGCAAAACGTGAAATAAAATAAATACTGCTAAATATAGGGAGGTTTTAAGATTTCTCTTTGGCCAGTACTGTATCTATTTAAATCATTTATCATTTGATTCCAGGTTTATGATAATATACACATATAAATAGCTCATAGATGCAAACTGAAGTCACAAAACACTCATTATCTCTATGTACTGCACATGCTCAGATACAAGAGATCATCCAATAACCTTGCATTGAGGACAGTTTCTCTTAGCTATCCCTCAGCAGTTCTTACTTAAATGATGAATGTTTACCATTGTTTAAGGTCTGTGAAATCTGTGTCTTCAGTTACATGGTTATATGGATTTTGAGTTGGCTCTTTGCTGTTCCAGGATTCCCTAGGGAGCTACATGAAACTCGCATTCAAGGAATTGGCTCATGATTGCAGGGACTAGCAA